>SEYY01003733.1:47500-60000 GCA_009176605.1 Armadillidium nasatum
TTCTTTTTTTAAAAGTATTGTGTTATTGGCATTGATCTTTGTCTTTGATGTTTCGGGGCGGTGTTTTCCCCCTTGTAAATTCGAAGTGATTTACAACTAAGCTTTACAGATAAAATTTCTTGATTTTTCTTCTTTTGTATTTCCCTAATGCGAAAATCGTTCTACTGATAAAAAACAATTTGCTTCTTTATCTTTTGGCTCGTGTTTATTTATTCTCTCTCTCTCATATATATATATATATATATATATATATATATATATATATATATATATATATATATATATATATATATATATATATATATATATATATATATATAATATATATATATATATATATATATATAGCGCATTGTTAGATTTTTCAGGTGTGTGGATTTTGACTTTCCTTTTGTACCGTTAATATATTCTGGAAATAGTCTTCCTCACAGCTACAAAATTAAATTCCTGGATTCCCTTTTCCCTGTAGTGGTCATTCCTGAAAAGTTAAAACCTTTTTCTCGAGCGCAAAGCTGAAAGGTTGGAAGTTTTGCAATGCCTTTAGAGCTTCATCACTTGCGCGCCACATTTGTTTGCTCCTTATAAGAGTGTCGCTTGTCCTTGTTTAGAGAATATGAATCACATTTGTGGGATGGTTCTTCTAGTACAACTCTTCTTAAAGGAGGCATCAAAGATTTTTTATTTTATTTTACAATTCTTAATCTATTTATTATATTCTCTATCTATGTGCATGACATTCATTTTTTTTTTATCGTTATTATAATGAAAGCTCACTTCTCTTCGCAGACTTCTTCCTTTTTTTTATCGTTTTTTATTATTTATTTATTTATTTATTTTTTTTTTGTCTCACCCTCTCGTCCTTCCTCTGTTCTACTCACTGAACCATAACTTAACTACTATGCACATTTTTGAACAATATTTGAATTAACCAATTCTAGTAGATTTCGTATGGACGTTCGCCTTTATATATATATATATATATATATATATATATATATATATATATATATATATATATATATATATATATATATATATATATATATATATATATATATATATATATATATATATATATATATATATATTCCTTGATGAAAAGGATCAAAATCCGACATGACCCGATCCACGGCATTTGAAATTGTTTGTCATAGAAAATGAAGAAAATAGGAGAAATGTATGTTATTGACTGGGGTTTCTGACACTGTGGTCAAGAATTTGATAAAGAAAAGATGAAGCCGTGCAGATTGACAAGACGCACGAGTTCTCCTCGAGGAGGAGGTATACCACAATATAAATATATTTATACTATGAGTATTATACGATTATAGAGTTGAGAAGATCAGTGTCTGCTATAATAACGATAATGTAAAGAAAGTACAACAGTTCGATGGAAAGAAAAGATTGGAGAAAATCACTGTAAATGGGAAAATAAATAATGCAAAAAGTCATCGTGATTCCACTCTCAAAAAATGTTGTGCGAGTGGAACCACCACCGTAGTCCATACAAGGATGAACAACGCCCTTATACCGAGCAAGCAGTTGGAGTGGTATGGAGAAATTTTGAAAACACCTCAGAACACTTAACCTTTTGAAGCTTGTTCAGTGAGAGTAACAACGTGTTCTTTCCAAGAAAGATCACGGGAAAAGGAAACACCAGTAAAATTAAGAAAAAGGGAAAAACTCAAGTTTCATGCTTTCAAAGACGCTGTTATAGTCCTGTGAATGATTCTTTATGATATATAGATGTATATATACCAGGCACTGGTAACCAGCATATTTTCTTTGCCAATTAAAGATGCGAGAAATATCAGAGGTCAGTTGTTTCAAGGATGGCCTAGCGTTGACTGTTTGAAGTAGCGGGAAACACTTTTTAAAGTAAAAGAAGTAATGAAGGGTGAAATGATCAGTGTAAGAACAGCAGTTAATAGACTCGAGAACGGTAGTCTTGGATAGTCCCGATTTTTTTAAGCCGTGTTCCGATTTTTTTTTTTTTTTTTTTTTTTTTAGAGGGTCATTCGGGACGACATTTGTTCCGGTTTTTAGATTTGGCAAAAATTATTTATTCAGCCAGCCAGCCAGAGACTTATTGAAAAAAATTCATTCTTCTCAGAAGTATCTGCATTATCATTCATAAAGTATGTCACTGTAAAATGGTATTTTATCCAACTTTTGTTTAAATTAGAGATAGCAAAAAATGCATTTTTTTTGTAGAATGTCCATAATTAATAAACATATTTTTTCAACAATTTATATTAAAATCATTCCTCCTTTATACATCCCTTAGTGGGAAGGGGGGGGGCAATATTCAGAAGCGTCCCGAATTTTGGTCGGAAAAATATGATCACCTAGTCTTGGAGCAACTAACCTCTGATCTTTTTTCAATAGTTTTCAAATCAGTTGAAAACATGCCTTGTTTTATATAATGTTGAGTCTTCCACTCTCTTCTTTTTATGAGTACTAGTTCATTCTATACATATTGGGTAGGTTCCACTTATACAACTCTCCTTGAAAAAAATGGAGTCTAGGGCTTTTCGTCTTATCAATTCTTCCAGTCTCACTAATTCACTAGTAGGCCTCTGGCTATTGTCCACCAGATATATATATATATATTATATATATATATATATATATATATATATATATATATATATATATATATATATATATATATATATATATATTATATATATATATATATATATATATATATATATATATAGAATTGACCCAATAAAATTTTCAAGCAAGTATCAGCTTCACATTGCAAAAAGAGCCAAATATTAATTTGGATTCAAGTTTTAAAAAATTTCCATCGGATAATAATTTGAAAAAGCTGTAAACAACAAAATAAGACAAAATATTTAAAAAGATTAATTACACATAAGGCAAGAAATTCATATATTTTAGCAACAAATTCATATCAATTAAAAAACAAACACAATAAAGGAAGAAAATATTGAGGTGATGTTAATGTACCAAAAAAAGTCTCCCCTGTTTTAAGAATCAAGTTAATCTTTGCAAAAACTGATCGAAACTCCTTTTGGGGAAATCCTTTCTAAAGGGTACAAAACAGCGACGACCCTTCAATGCAAATAGGGTAAGATTAGATGATGATAATTAACCACATACACACAAAGAATGCCTAATATATATATATATATATATATATATATATATATATATATATATATATATATATATATATATATATATATATATATATATATATATATATATATATATATATATATATATATTATATATATATATATATATATATAATTATATATATATGTTGGAAAATATATAAAGGGAGTGTGTTCCAGACGATAGCAGTATAGTACATGTAAGATTAAGCATAGCTGTGAAGTATGGGGTCAGAGAGTTGGACAGAGAAAGGGTGAGACTGTGTAGAAAGGCGTCTCGCACGAACCCCTCTCAATGGAGGAGGTATGCGATGGGAGAATTCAGAAGATCAGTGTCCATTGTAATAGCGATAGTGTAGAGGAAGTGACTTAACAATTTGACGGGCAGAAAGAGACCAGAGTGAGTGAATTAGTGAGAGCGGAATTGTTGATATATCTAAAAGACATAGACTCCAATTTTTCAAGGAGAGCTATATGAGTGGAACCTCCTCAGATGTGTGAGGCGTACTTCATACAGGGGCGAACAACACCCCTATAAAGAGCAAATAACTGGGGTGGAGCGAGGAAATTCTAAAGGCGCCTCAGGACACTCAACCTCTTAGAAGCTTGTTTAGAAAGAGAAGTAATGTGATCTTTCCTAGAAAGATCACGAGAAAAAGAAACACCGAGAATATTAATGACCGACGAAAATTTGAGATGTGTGTTTTCGAAGATGTTATAGTTGTGAGGAAGGTTGTGTCGTGCAAAGAGATGGAGGAACTGAGTTTTTGAGGCATTGAAAACAACCATGTTTTCTCTACCGCAATTTGAAATTCTTGAAAGATCAGAGGTTAGTTACTCCAAGACAATCCTCCTTGCGCTAATTAACTGCTGTTGGGAGGGGTGTCTTTCAAATTGAAAGAAGCAATGAAGGGTAGAGTAGTCGGCATTGGAATGGATAGGAGATGAAGTTATAGAAAGTTATTAATGAAAAATAGAAAAAGTGTTGGGATAGGACAGATCCTTGAGGAACATCACTATTAATAGATTTAAAGGATGAACGGCGCCCTTCTATAACAGCTGCTATAGAATGCCTGGAAAGGAAATCAGGGAGAAGACACAGCGAAAAGGATAGATTTCGAAAGAGGATAGTTTTGAAATCAAAGCTTTGTCCCAGACTCTATTGAAAGTTTTCGACATGTCCAGCGCGACATCAAAAGATTCACTGAAATGCCGAAGAGCAGAGGACCAAGAGTAAGAGGGAAGGGAAAGAAGACCACCAGTAGAACGTTTTTAACGAAAGCCATGCTGGCGATCAGAGATAAGATTAGAAGAATCGAGATGTTTCCAAATTTTTCTGTTAAGGATAGATTTGAAAACTTTAAAAAGAACGGAGGTCTTAAAGAAGTGGGACGGACGGTAGTTTGAGGATTGAGAGGGGTCCCCCTTTTTCGGCACAGGTTGAATGAACTCACGTTTCCAGCAAGAATGGAAGGTTGAAGTAGAAAGCCAAAGACGAGCCAAATGGGATGCAAGCTCAGAAGCACAAGTTTTGAGAACCACAGAGTATTAATTAAGGTCAGAGAGAGCAGAAATGACGTCTTTGGAAGAAATTACAGTTTTAGGCATAAATGAGTCGGAGGGGGTTGAAATTGTAGAAATAGCTCCGGAATCGCTAAGGTTGAATTAGAGGCAAGAGTTTGAGCGAAGAGTTCAGCTTCAGAGTAAAACAAAACGGTAGTTGTACCGTCAGAAGATACTAAAGGAGAGAAAGAAAAAGAAGCAATGTTTTAGTTGACATTTTTTTGCAAAATGCCAGAAAGGGCGTGAGGAAGAACCAGAAAGATTATTGCATTTACGATGGAGAAATGAGGTTTTTTGTATTGCGGAGAATAGATTTTGCACGACTCCGGGATGAAATATAAGTTGCGTGAGTTTCTGAAGTTTGAAGACGACGGTGATCCCTGAACGCAGCTTCCCTGCGGCGAATAGCACGAGAGCAAGCAGAGTTAAACCAAGGTTATATATATATATATATATATATATATATATATATATATATATATATATATATATATATATATATATATATATATATATATATATATATATATATATATATATATATATATATATATATATATATATATATATATATATATATATATATATACTATATATATATATATATATATATATATATTCTTTTTGAGGGAGCTCGAAAATGGAGTATTTTAGTTTCAAGTGTAAGATCTCGAGAATCATAAGCAAAAGCGCCTTTTGAGAGGAGAGGAGAGGAGTGTGTGTTTTGTTGTATATGTGCGTATGTACGAGCATTTAGATCTTCATATGTGTGTGTGTGTGTGTGTAACATTTGAAGTTGTACATGTTTTTACATTTACCCGTTTGCGTAAATTTTCTTTGTTTATGTGAAAACCCTCAATGTTCTATTTATAGCTTGCCATGCACGATTTCTTGATAGGGATTTTATCTTCCTTATATATATATATATATATATATATATATATATATATATATATATATATATATATATATATATATTATATATATATATATATATATATATATATATATATATATATAATATATATATATATATATATATATATATATATATATATATATATATATATATATATATATATATATATATATATATATATATATATATATATATATATATATATATATATATATATATATATATATATATATATATATATATATAGTATATATATATATATATATATATATATATATTATACCAGTTTCTGATTTTTTTTTTTGTTAAGAGTGTAGTTTAGGGAAGGGAAAAATGCAGGGGTTCAGCTTAGCTACATTAAAATAAAAAATGGAGAAATATTAATCCAACGTTATCTTCTTAATTGTGAAGATGATCAAAAAGAAGAAATTTTTTTTTTTTTTTTTTTTTTTTTATCCTCCGAGGAAAATAACCAAAAAACGACTTTGTAACTTTCGAATGAACTAACAAAAAATAAAATAATAATAATAATAATAATAAAATAATAATATATAATATATATATATATATATATATATATATATATATATATATATATATATATATATATATATATATATATATATATATATATATATATATATTATATATATATATATATATATATATATATATATATATTATATTTTTATATTTTTTTTTTTAAACGATGTTTCTAATTAATAATATTAAAAAAATAGATAGTTGGTTTTGTTAATAATAGTAATAATAATAATGATAATGATGGTGATGGTAATAAATAATAATAATAATAACATAATAAATGGTTGTGCATCCTTCAAATTAATTCATTTTATTACAATTTTCTAAGGTGTCTGCGTTTATCTCTCAATTTTTGTCTTTTTTTTCCACTACATCAGCACTTTGTTTTTCTACTTTTAACTTTAATAACCCTGAAACATTGAGAACCAATATTTTATCAATTTTAGCAATTAAAATTATTCATAATAATTTATATAACTATTTCCTTATCACTGAAAAGTTGCTTAAACTTATTGTAGTTACATCCAATTCCTGAATTTCAATATAGACTCTCTGTAAAATACCCCTATTGTTGGGTATGAAAAAATATTGACCCATAAAAATTTGGCATCTGAATTTAGGTCTCTGATAACACTAAGTACTTATTTTCAATATAAAATGCATTAAATAAATGTTCTATATACCTAGGATTGCGAGCATTAATATAGAAACATTTGAGATCTGACGCACTACACTTATGCTCTATACCTCTATACTTACTTTCATATTTCTCAAACATGAATTTGAGAACTGTTTTCTCTTACTTACGCAACTTCTCGACTGGCAAGCCTCCATTATATAATCACTGAACACCTGACTCAGGTGAATCTGTCCCTTGCAGATAGTTTATTCTTTATGCGTATCACGTATCTGGGGTGGTTTTGCTTACACGGCTCTTCTTGATAGGATGGAGGCTAGAGTTTTTCGCTGTACACGAACTTCTCCCAGAAGTTTAAAAGGGCTGTTGTGAAAGGCTAAAATCTCTGTTATTAATATATTTAAACCAATCTTCAGCATTCTAAAAGTACCCTTTTCTATATCATTTGTTCTTATAGGCATGATGCAGTTGCGTTCTCGTTTGTATCAGATACATCATAACTTACTTTCTACAACACTTTTTACTCTGATTCCATAAGAGCAAAACCTCATTCGTTTTTTTCTTGGATATGTCAAAGGTACTTTCTTATTATACCATAGTTAAGAATTTCTAGTCACTGATTCCTCAGTTTTCCATCTGGAGAGCCCAAACATCATAGCCGTAGTCTTGAAGTGATGATCCCTCACTATCATTAATATGGTCATACCTATTACTGCAACCCATGGACTTACTCTCATCACTTTTTACTGCTTTTCATTTTCTAAACCTCTTAGGGCCCAAACCAATCCTAACTACTTCATGTATAGGGAAGTCACTTGGATTCTAACTCCCAGTGGATTTACCACACTATTCTTCAAGAATTCATTCTCTCTCTAAAAATTTTTAAACTAACTTTCGGAATACATTTATACAATTATGAACGAGTTCAACTGTCATTCTCCTTTCAATCCTAATGACCTCACATTAGAGATATATTATAAATAATTAAATGATAAATAATTAAATGCTCCCACTGCATTCATTTCTTATTAAAGAGAAGTTTTACAGTTTACTTTTAGTCTTAACAATAGTAAGACTAAATTTAAACTAGGAAAGAAGCAAGTCAATTAACTGTCAATCAAAGTAAAATAAGAATGTAAATATTTATGGAACAAAATTTAAATACTCACTGAAGCTAAATATAAATTAAAATGAAAATAAAGCTAACTTTTAAGTAAACAAGAAAGGGTAAGTGGGATATAAGCTTTTCCTGTTTTACAACTGTCGGTACCAAACGTCCATAAAATTTCACCAGATTTAAGCAAAATAAATTTGTTAAAAAAAAAAAATTTTAAATTAAAATAAATATTACATTCATTTTCATTTTATGGAGAAAAGCTAATTTCATTGAAAAAGATAAATTTTACTATTTATATATTATGTGTACTATTAATATATAAGAGCAGTAAAAAAAAAAAGAAAAACACATTTTCCCGCCTTTCCCAATATAATATTTTTTACATCCAACATATGAGTATATTCTGCTGAAATAAATAAAATAGAAAAAAAAAACATTTTCAGGAATACAAGATTAATGCCAAGTTCTAAATGATATAAAATTTAACTGTCATGTTGTCGAATGTTGAATGTTCAGCCTATTATGTGAAGGAATTTTACACACACACACACACACACACACACACACATACATACACAAAAACACAACATAACACACATATATATATATATATATATATATATATATATATATATATATATATATATATATATATATATATTATATATATATATATATATATATATATATATATATATATATACACGTCCCCATATGTATTTAGGATGTCTATATAGAGAAATGTAATGATGTAGGGATCCTCTTTTGGTATCCGTCTAATGCAAAGTAATTTTTTAATTGATTTCACAAGATAAAAAAAGAGGGCGAAATCGACCTTCTATGGATGAAAAAGGAAGACTAATGACTAATGATCATTTCAGAGACAGACGACGGTTTAGTTATTAATTCCTATCCTTATTAAGTCCTCGAAGAGAGACTCTTTTTACTTTCTGCATTGGTATGTGCGTGTGTGCGTTCTTAATGGTCTACAGGGTCTCTGAAAATTCTTGCTTTCTTTAGGGTTAGGTATGTTATTTTTTTTTTTTTACGTAATTGACTTTTGAAGAGTGAGTTGGGCCACCCTGTTGTACGGGATTGACCTTTTATTGTTATTATTTTCATTTGCATAATGAAGGGCTGAGAAAATAAAATTTGGCAAATAAAGTTCTTATTTAGCATTCCTTTCCTATTACTTTTCATTATTATTATTAAAAAGATACGGCGTTATATATATATATATATATATATATATATATATATATATATATATATATATATATATATATATATATATATATATATATATATATATATATATATATATATATATATATATAATATATATATATATATATATATATATATATATATATATATATATATATATATATATATATATATATATATATATATATATATATATATATATATATTATATATATATATATATATATATATATATATATATATATATATATATATATATATATATATATATATATATATATAATATATATATATATATATATATATATATATATATATATATATATATATATATATATATATATTATATATAATTTTGGAGATGTGAGGATGCGGATGTTGAATTTTCGAAAAGTGCGGATGTTAATTTTGATGAGGATGTGAGCGGATGCTATCACTATATATATATATATATAATATATATATATATATATATATATATATATATATATATATATATATATATATATATATATATATATATATATATATATATATATATTATAATAAAATATATCCTAGAGAACCTTAATCTAATTAGAAAGGTTAATACAAAGTTTTTCTACATGCTCATTTAATTCAATGTGTACGTTTCATACCGTATTTCCGCCTTCAGCCTTTAAGACGAAAAGCCTTAGACTCCACCTTTTCGAGAAAAGCTGTATGTGTGGAACCATCACAGGGGGCGAACAGCACCCATATAAAGAGCTAGCAACTTGGGTGGTGTGAAGAAATTCTAAAGGCGGCTCAAAACACCTAACCTCTTAGAAGCTTATTTAGGAAGAGAAGTAATATGATCTTTCCAGAAAAAAGAGAGAGAGAGAGAGAGAGAGAGAAAAAAAATAGGATATGGCACAGATTTTGAAGTCATTTTCGCAGCTAAAAAAAATAAAACTGTCCTTTAATCATATATCCAGAAATAAAATTTTCGAGATAGAGCACAAAAAACAGGTCTACTGTTGTTAAGCAAACGTATTGTTGCATCTAAGTACTTATGTTGCATATTGACCTTCAGGTATATTAGTAGATGTTCAAAATGTGTTCTGCGAGATGAATTGACGATGGTGACACTTGGAATCGTCGACTAAATGCATCGTTTCGGAGGTTTCCTCTTTTCATCCGAATAGTTTTAAAGCCGTCATTGACATCTCTGAAGAACCATTGCACAAAGAAATAGGCTCCCAGTACACTATAGTTTTAAAATGTTCCCTCAAAGCAAAATGTAAAGGATGAGATACGGAAAACGTGCGAACTATGACACCGATCCACCACTATCAATCCTTCTCCCAGGGAAGGTGATGTGGATATCAACACGGTCACATAATTTTGAAACTATGAGCGAGGGACAATTACACCAGCCTGCACTTGGAGATATTGTTACACGGTAAATTTGTAGACAGCACATGGTTGCCAACGGTCTGATGAAATTGGTTCCATTAAGTCTGCCCATCTCACTCAGTAATTGAAGGAAACCCTCATCAAATTTATTAATGTTTTGTCGATTCATTCCATTGGGGAACTTCACATGATGTACAACATTTTGGCCTCTCTATCATTTCCATTGGTTCTTTCATACGTGAAAATTATATCAGCCTGTTTGCGAAATGAACAATATTTGCGTCTTCATAACACTACCACAATTTTATAAGTGATCTGTTATAACACCGCACAATCATTGACTCGCTTTCACTAATAATTCTGTCAACTTGTTAAATACAGTTTTGTTATTCGGTCTTTCTCAAATATATCAAAATTCTTCGACCACTTAAACACTCTTAAATAAAACGCATTCTCTCTTCTCCTTTTTCTGAAACCATCATCCGTGTTATTTTCAATGTTCACCGCATCCAGAGGTGTTCCTCTACTCAAAATTCAGTTCCTTAACTCGACTACCATTTCTTTCTCCCGAATAACCTCGAGTAACCTCCCGTATCTGTAATCGTCATAGAGTTGAACTAAACATAGTATAAGTATTACTTAGTAGGATTAATAAATGTTATAATTTTCTGATTGACAGTGATGCACTTTTTGTGTATGCCTATTTTTTTTTTTTTTAATAAACTTCATGAAGCAAATTGTATTTCTTTTAATCATTAAAAATCTAATTAAATCTTTTTTGTAGAAATAACATGTAAAATAATGCTTATTATCGAAAAAAAATATTAATTAATTTTTTACGTCATTAGGTAGCCCGACTCCAATAACAGATAGTTTTTGTTTTCATGACCAATCACAAAGCAGGTTTCTTTGCCATTTTTAAATAAATAAAAACGGCAACGACAGTGTTGCCAAATTTAATAACTTTGTACCAGATTATAAGTTTCGAATTTCCCATTTTCGATATATATACCGTATATATATATATATATATATATAATATAATATATATATATATATATATATATATATATATATATATATATATTATATATATATATATATATATATATATATATTTAAAATAGTAATAATTAATAAGAAGGCAATAGGTTTTATGACGTCACCTATACGTCATATGTCTCAGTGATGAAAAAAATACTTTTGGCATCAAAGTAGGCGGAGCTAAAGCTACAACATTTTTCAAGGTCATGAAACTCTGCAAACAAATTTCCCATATCTTTGCCTTACTAAGTAATACTTATACTATGACTAAACCTACTAAAACCTTTTCTTAATTTTCAATACTTCTCTTTATTCTTTTAAACTTTTTCCATCTCTGGGTTTCTCCAATTACCATATCTCTGTGCATTGTTCTGTCTGCAGGAAAGACCCCTGTCTGCTTCGATTAAACGTCCTGGGAACTTCAGTGCTACTAACTGGTTGGGCGTGCAGTCATTTTTTTTTTAAATTTCTCGTGGAATAATTACTGCTTCAATCAGAGATGTTCTTGAAGTGTCCATAGCCCATAACTGAGAGGATTTCTCTGGCAACTAAAACTAATAAATATTGGTTTAACTCTGCTTATTTTCATGGTCTTCGTCTCAGGATGCTTCCTTTGGAAATTGCAGTAATTTTCTTAATGGAACTTTTATTTTCTCTCCTGATTTGTTGTTCAAAATCTATTCTCTTCGACACAAAAACCTTTTCGACGACACAACTGCCGCTCTGTAACATCATCTTTGACTTCCTTTCCTGCCATTCTAAAGTATCAGTTCTAGACTCCCTCCGTTCATACTTTTAAACCTATTACCACTGGTGATTCCCAATATTCTGTTCTACCCCTTACTCTTTTTTTTCTACTTTTCATCAATGACTTTCTATGTCTTTTCATCCCTTATGCGCTATACACTTACGATTCCACACTTC
>SEYY01003733.1:70000-72500 GCA_009176605.1 Armadillidium nasatum
TATATATATATATATATATATATATATATATATATTATATATATATATATATATATATATATATATATATATATATAGGGATGGAGTGAAGTATCGGTATCGGCAAGTATCGGCATATTTTCCGATACCGGTATCGGTATCAGTATCGGTATCGACCTTTTTTGTATCGGTATCGGCAAAATTTTTGGATAAGAGTAAAGTATCGGCATCGGTATCGGTAGTAGTATCGGCATATTTTCCGATACCGGTATCGGTATCGGTATCTGGTAATTTTTAGGTATCGGTATCGGTATCGGTAAAAATTTTGGTATCGGTCCATCCTTATATATATATATATATATATATATTATATATATATATATATATATATATATATATATATATATATATATATATATATATATATATATATATATATATATATATATATATATATATATATATATATATATATATATATATATATATATATGGTTTATGAAAATACTTTTCCATTTTAATTTATTCCCAAAGTTCCAAGTGGAAAAAAGTATTAACGAGTATCTCACTAATATCTTCATACCACATCCTTCATTTTCCTACTGTACTCAAACAAAAAATATACTTAAAACTTCCGTATATAGGATCACTTACATCTCAACTTAAATAGAAATATTCTTACTATAATTGAAGCTACATTCCCGCAACGACCAGTTCATTCTTATAAATTATAACTCTCTCTCAATTTAAAGTTTCTTCAGACACAAGGAGTCTCACCCAATGCTTCTCAGATCCTCATTAATTTATTTATTTAAGTGTGCCAGCTGTAATGCGGCATATGTAGGCCAAACTGGTCTACAATTAAAAGTGAGGATTGATAAGCATAAAGGAGTTTCCTTTAGAACGGACCCTCCTCTTTGCTTTCCTGTACACTATGCCAATATATATATATATATATATATATATATATATATATATATATATATATATATATTATATATATATATATATATATATATATATATATATATATATATATATATATATATATATATATATATACACCCACCCTTTTTATTCTTCAAATTTCTCTATTCTTCAACATGCATCTCCCTTCTTGATCGTAGGATTTTAAAGTTTTATATATAAAAACTCATTGCCCATCTTTAAATGATAAAGCTTCTTCTATTGTTCTTTTCACTCAATAATGAAGTCCTTTTTCCCAAAATAGTCCAGCCTTTTTATTTTTATTTATGTTATTTCAATATTAATATTATTACTTTATTTTTTATTATTTTATTGCAATTATTATTATTTTACAAATCAAATAGATAGTTAATGAATTTATAGTTCGATTGTATTTTAATATAGAAATTTGTAAAATTTAGTTTGTGCTGAGGACGGACCGAGATACGGTGTGAAACGTTCACAGTGTATTAAATGAGTATGTGGAAAACCTTATTACTGACTTTGATCTTTCTAATTAGATTAAGGTTTACTAGGAAAGAAGCTATACTCAACTTTATATATATATATATATATATATATATATATATATATATATATTATATATATATATATATATATATATATATATATATATATATATATATATATATAGTGATGGCATAAGCATTCGCATCCTCAAAACTGACATCCGCATCCGCATTTTGGAAAATTCCACATACATATCCGCATCCTCATCTGCAATTTCAAAAATTCAACATCCGCATCCGCACTTGACGAAAATCGATGTCTGCATCCTCATTCGGAAATGGAAAAAAATATGACATCCGACACACTAATATATATATATATATATATATATATATATATATATATATATTATATATATATATATATATATATATATATATATATATATATATATATATATATATATATATATATATATATATATATATATATATATATATATATAACTAGGCTGTAAAGTGATTTTTGTTCTTTGGCTACCCTTATCGTTGCTTTTCTGGCACAGTGCCTATTTGGGGTCATAACATGGTTGAAATAAAAGACCATATATCCATGGGGAGTAAATCTAGAAATATAATAATAATAAATTTTTATTTTTATTTTTATTATTTTTATTATCATTATTATTATTATTATTATTATTATTATTATTATTATTATTATTATTATTATTATTATTATTATATAATTTAATTTGACAGTTCTAGAATATAAAATCTCTGATTGGGAATGAGATGAACATCAAAAATTGAAGAAAAAAATTAGACATTTCGATTAATTTAAATAAAAAAAATTTTTTAATATATTTTTCATTTTTTATTTTTTTTTATTAAAAAGATTAATTAAGTTTCTGTGATCGTTTTGGTATATGATTGTGAGGAGGGGGAGGGGGAGGGAGCGGGAGCGGGAGCGGGGCTGCCCATTTATGTATTTGAATTGTTGCTTTTCTTGGAGGTGGAAATTGTCAAAGAATTCCCTAAATTTATTCCCTAAATACACTAATTTGTAATTCATTGTTTTTAAT
>SEYY01003733.1:97500-100000 GCA_009176605.1 Armadillidium nasatum
GAAGAGAGTATCTTCAGTGGCTAATTTCAGAAATCTAGAAAATTGTTCTCGTTTCAGACCATTGAAGGATAAGTTAAATTGAAAGATATGATTAATAATTATTAATCATATCTTTCAATTTAACTTATCCTTCAATGAAAGATCCCTTTGAATTTTCATCCTTCATTCAAAGCCTGAATTTCAGTCAGTTATTAGGGAACCTATTTGATAAGCTTTGATTTTGAATCCCTTTTCACAAACATTCCAGTTTCAGAAATGTGATATTATAATATCACGTTTCTGAAACTGGAATGTTTGTGAAAAGGGATTCAATATCAAAGCTTTTCAAATAGCTATTATGACTGAAATTCAGGCTTTGAATGAAGGATGAAAATTCAAAGGGATCTTTGACTTGTATTGGTTGTGAGTTGGAACATCAAGAAGAGGTACTAAAAATTTTGCTAATTTGTAATTGGGAGTTTTGACAGCAGATAAGTCTTAAAGGCACGTTAGTTTTATGGATCTTGTGTAGACCATATTAAACGCCGGAGACAGAACCAGATGTATAGAGAGAATTGTAAGAATCAGAAATAATGTTTTTAGATTTAAGGAACGGAGTGATATGTTTGAAAATATCAACGTTTAATAGTTAAATTTTTTTTTGCTGGAAGATATAAGATTGAGAAGTGTAACGGTGTAGACATCTTTATCCAAAAGAACAACCCCTTGATCTTTGTCAGGTCTAGTGAAAATGATGCTCTTGTCATTACGTAACTTCTATAAAGTGCTTTTGTCCATAAAAGAAATAAGTGAAAAAATTTTTTCCTAGAACTGCATTTATAGAAAAATCTATGCCTACATTGCTAATGTCTTGTATGTAACTATTATTATTGTTAAAAAAACTGAGGGAGCAAAGAGTAAGAAAAAGTTTTCAAACATAAGAAAATAGTTAAAGAATTTAAGTTTGGAGATAGGAATTCTAAAATTAAGACTAAGGGATAGATGTCATTTTTTCCTTCACTTGTAAGGATTCTTTTGCTGTCATTAAATATAATGATGTCAGTAGAAGTATCCAGTCTGCCTAGTCTGCTGTGCTTAGAATGATGTCTTGCAGAGGTCGTAGCGTAGAATTGGTCAATTCTTAAAAATCCTAAAAAAGCAAATTCCTGTCCAAGAAAGACACTTTTGTCTTAAATTCTTCTTTGACGAGAGCAAGTTCCTTGTTGAAGTTCCCTATTAATCTTTGTTTATGAGTAATCTCCCGAAGTAGCAGTTTTCTTGTCCATACTTTATAATAGTTGGAATTAGAAAGAGACCTAAAAAGTTTGAATCTCAAAAACTTAGGAACAAAATCGTATCCTTTGAAGATTACAAGAAACTTTAAATCAAGTTCAACTTTCCTATTTTCCTAAAGCATTTAAGAACATCTTCACAATACCTCCTTCTATCAGTAATAAAAGAGTTCTTAGGGAACCTAATTTTAAATATGAATAAATTTGCCAAGAAAAGATATAAATTCATTTTAATGCAAACTTTTCATATTTATGAGAATAAATCTTCATTCTATTTTCTGCTCTGAAGATTTATTCTCATAAATATGAAACGTTTGAATTAAAATGAATTTATCTCTTATCTTCGTAAATTTATTCATATTTAAAATTAGGTTCCTAAGAACTCCTCTATTACCGATATATTATATATATATATATATATATATATATATATATATATATATATATATATATATATATATATATATATATATATATATATATATATATATATATATATATATATATATATATATATATATATATATATATATATATATATAGTGTGTGTGTGTGTGTGACATAACTGATAAATATATTTATGTAATTTTGAATTAGTGAAATATTTGATGGTTTGATTTTGAAATATTTTTTGATTTTTAAAGAAAATGAAAGTTAATCGTATTTCGTAAGGCATACTCTACTAGTGATGTATGTCTTTTCTCTGAGTCTTGGTATTAAGTGAAAAGTGAAAAGTTGTTTGGATTTTGATGGATGTAAAAGTGATGAAAACCAAAAAATATTTATATTGAGGTACATTATAATTTATTAAACAAATCTTGCAGTGTTAAAGAAAATTGAAAACCTACGTATTACTCTTAAGAACAAATGAAAGACGATTGTTTAACGTAGATCACTAAATTCTACTTACTTTACCTACTTTTCTACTCATTGTCCATTCATTACTTTTAACAACGAACGGATAAGGACCAATACAAATTTTTTTTTTTTTTTTTTTTTTTTTTTTTTTTTTTTTTTTTTTTTACTGTAAACAATTGAAGCTATAATTCTGAAAAGTCCTTACTCTAAATTTTTTTAATTTTATTAATTATTAACATATTAAATTTGAAGAATATAAGTAACTATATGAGGATCTGATTTTTGTGTTGTTTATAAGGATGGATAAGATGAAAGATAAGAAAGGTTCAAAAAAATTATTTTTCTTCTAAAATAATATCGAAATCCTTTAA
>SEYY01003733.1:110000-125000 GCA_009176605.1 Armadillidium nasatum
TTATAAAATGTACGTTGGGAGAATGCAGATTTAACTAGGCGTAAATATCAGAATTCATATAGTCTGAGAGAAGGTGATCAAAATTCTGCTCTCACCAATCATAGAAAGGAAGAAAATTATACAATAAATATGAATAATATCTCTTTGATTGTTACTATAAAAGAGAGAATTTTCAGAAAATTGAGGCTGTGTTAAAAATTTTCATTCATTTACTAATTACCCTTGAAAAAAAAGAGGTGGTGTTTTTATCTCAAAACATCGCGGGTGCTTTTTTTTTTTTAATTGTTAGTATTAGGTTTTGTGAGGTACGTAATTTTTTATGTATGGGGGGTATTTAGGTTTTTATTTTATACATGTACGTTAATTGAGAGAATGTGGTAAGTTGTTTAGTGGTTTTAATTATGTACTAACTTTTCTTTGGTTTAGGTATTTTTCGGGAATTTATTTATTTTCGGTTGGCCTCAGCTTTGCGTAGTAAATGTTAAACTAAACATTGAGAAGAATATTTAAAAAAAATACATATTTTGCATTAAAAAATAATAATAAAATTAAAAATAATTAAAAATAATAATAAAATTAATAATAATTAAAAAAAAATAATAATAAGAAAACCTAAGACTGGGGAACGCCTATTTTATTGAATGATATCTGACGAATGATTCTAGTGAATTTGAGTACGCTGAATACGAATTTCAACTCGGTTTTGGCTCTATCAGGTCCTGCCTGATTCTTGTCAACAGCCTATGGACCATTTTCAGATTAAGGACAAAAAAAGTAAGTTAAGAAATTTTTTTCAAGTTTCATGAATACAAACTGTTCAAACTACAGTATAATTACATAATAACTATAGGAATTACTTTATAAAAAAAATATTTCACTATGGCAAAAAAAATTTTATTAAAGATTTTCTAGTTTATTTGCTTGTTGATGGCAGGTCTCTTCAAGCGCCAGCAATAATCAGCCAATTTGTGGGAAACCCAGCGTCCTTGGTACCGTTCTTCCATAATTTTGATATCTTGGTGGAATCTCTCTCCCTTGTTCGTTACTTACATCACCTAAATTACTTGGAAATTGGCCAAGAAAGCTACAGTATTTAAAAAATGTATTTTAAACCTCATATTGAAACCTAACTCTGTTTTTTTTTTTACGATTTCTTCGTAGTTATCTGGCTTATAATTACCTATAAAGTTTTCTTCCAAGTCCACAAATGAGAAAGAAGCATTTTTTCTCGTCTTTATTCATAACATTTGGAAAATTGCTGTCTTTAATTAATGTTCTTATTTGTGGAAGTCGAAAACTTCCCGCCTTGAATTTTTCATAACTTGAAACTTCGTAATTTTGAAATTATGTATTCAAAATCACTTTGCCGTTCGTATCTAAAGCTTTTGCATATTGTTTAATGAGGACTATGATTTCCAGAGGAAGAAATATATATGCTCACTAAGGGTGGATTGATTAATTTCATTTATTTTCTCCGACAGTAAGTCAAGTTCGTGCTGGCCAGATTTGTTAGAAATAACGGTCTCACTTGGCTTTGCTTTCCTATAAACAAAAGAAGCAAGAATATTTAGTATACCCTCGTACTTGTTCTAGCAGAAAATTAAAATTTTTAATTCAACATATATGATCCACTCGTGCTCTATAAATTTGATAAGATTTAAAACCTCTCTTATATGTTCATACTTTTCTTTTAATTTCGATGAGTAGCCAATCTTTTTCTAGCCGTATAGATTGCCATTATGAAAAAACACACACTTAGACACATCTTTCGAACTTTCTAAAAACGAGTGCCAATCATTGTATCGTAAGACTCAACCCCCATTTCCTTTAATAAACCAGGTATATCGCTGCTTGATACTAAACTATTTGCTTTTCTAAAATATTTAAGAAATTCTTCTCTTTTTCTGTTAAATGAAATGTATTGTTTGAAGTTAGCACGTGTTTCTCTTTTAGTCTTGAAATTAAAATTTCCCCAGCCTGTTTTGGCAAATTTATATTCCTTACAAAATCAATCAACTCTACCTGGTTAAACTTTTGCAGGTCGTTTTGACTTTCAAATACGCTAAGGTCAAAATTGGTGTCAGACTCCGCAGAGTACAATAACAGTATCTTTAAGAATATTTTCATCTAAATTTTGAGTTGGCAAACTCTTAAATTTTGGAATGGGAATCTCAGTTAGGTACTTGATACAGTGTTTATTTTTCCTAGTGAACCCCTAAGTCTTGACAAAGCCAAAGTAGCAATTGATCTCTTGGTTTGTAAGCTATCGCCAAACCTGATATGGAAAAAAAAATTCAAAACGTTAACAAAAGCGACGAGAGACCTTGTCATGAATTTTATCAAAAGTGATCACCCAATGATTTAACATTTGTATGTTTCAACCTTATAAAAAATTTTATGTAAATTTTTGCTTACGTATGTAAGTTAGTTATATTTAGGTAAGTTAAAATATACTAGTGATTAAATTACGTAACTTTATGTAATCAAATTTACCATCGGAACATCCAAATGGTATTTTTGGACCCGAACTTTTCGTTCAAGACCGCTGTCTTTCAATGCATATAGTGCAGACTTTATGTGGAGCCCACAATTTATTAATAGGTATTTACAACTTACGAAATTAAACTAGAAATACGGATGAGTAGGTAAAATATAAATTACGTCTGATTAAATCAAGGCTATTAAATCTTGATGACAAAATTACACACTAAATCATATTGTAATTCAAAATTATGTTATTGCCAAACTTAATTAACTAACTCAACTGAATGACTGACTGACTCCAGAAACGAGTTTCCTTCATATACATTTTAGTTGTCGCTCAAAAATGTTATCCAGAAACAGGAACGCTCGAGAAAATTGTAGAATCCTATGAGATTTCTAGCTTACTTTAATAATATTAAAATGGGTTTAAAATACCATTAAAAACATTTTTAAGATGCTTCGTATACAAATAGACATAGTACAACAATATTATAACAATAGGTACAGATATCTAGATAATAACCTAGATACATATGTGTAACTGCAAAAAGACTGGGAGTATTGAGAAAAAAAGTTTTTTTTATGAATACAATGGAGGAGGAAGTATGTGGTTAATTGAGTAAAATCAGGGCCTGATACAGTATAATCGAGTGAAAATTCGTGCTCAGTCTATACAAATTACTTATAATTCAGCATCAAATCTAATTCAATAGACAAAATTGAAATCTGTTCCCCAGTGTAATAATAATAATAATAATAATAATAAAAATAAGAATAATTTAAATATTCTTTACTATTATTTTAATTTTAATATTCAGCTTTTTAAATTTTTTTTTCATCTACTTACCATTTTACAAACTATGCCGATTATAACATACTCTTTTAATTAAAGAAATCAAAATGTTTTTAAATTTATTGTAATTTAGTTTTTTAAAAAGGAGTGCAATTCTTGACGGTAAAATTGTGTTTGAAAAGCTGTTTGGGACAGGACAGTTGTGGTCTTTCTTTTACATTTTCTAACTTAAAATGTTATTAACAATTCAATATTTATGTTTGTCTATTAAAATATTTATAGAAGGATTGGATTTTTATTATTATTATTATTATTATTATTATTTTTTATTATTATTATTATTATTATTTTCTTTTTTTTATTAAGTTTACTAAAGTTCTTATCTTTTTTCAGAAAGTCAAAAAGTTGAGAAGAAGACAGGTAAGATTTAAATTTTTTTGTTTGCTTTATATACGAGTATATATATATATATATATATATATATATATATATATATATATATATATATATATATATATATATATATATATATATATATATATATATATATATATATATATATATATATATATATATATATTATATTATTTTCGGCAGGGTGATTCAGGTGCATGGGAAATTACTGGTGAATTGGTGAGTTTTTAAACATTTCATATATTATAATTATAGTTATTATTATATTATTAGTATTATTATTACTTGTTTTTATTATTATTTCATATTTAATTTCGTTTCAGGTGACAGGTCCTCCGGGTGTCCCAGGACCGCCAGGATCTCCAGGTTTACAAGGGCCTCCAGGAATTAAAGGAGATAAAGGAGCAGATGGTGTTAAGGGAGACGGGGTAATTATATATATATATATATATATATATATATATATATATATATATATATATATATATATATATATATATATATATATATATATATATAATATATATATATATATATATATATATATTATTTAAATTTTATTTATTGTTGTCTGCCGTGGCACAAACGTTAGAAAGATTAACACATGTTAGAGGGCGCCGGTTCGATCCCACTTGTCGATCCTAGGTATATACTACCTAGAAAAGCTCCTCTCCTCGAATAGGGCAATGCCAGTGAGATGTGAGCTTTTTTATAATATAATATATATATATATATATATATATATATATATATATATATATATATATATATATATATATATATATATATATATATATATATATATATATATATATATATTCAGTGAATAAAAAATCAAACATCTGAATCATCTATGAGTATGAATAAATGTTCAGGCTCTATGTTATCAGCTTGTTGGGTCGCAACTCTAAATTTTACGTTGTAATATATATACTTGAAATTTAAACTGGTGTTGGAATTACTTTTTACATCTTTGTTGCTAGGTACTTTGTTTACGAAGAAAAAATTAATATTTGAATCTATGAACGTCAGGAAGGCAGTAGCCCGGATGACATTCTCCCTCGTGTTCTGAAGGAATGTGCTTCGAAGTTAGCGCCTGTCCTCGTTCATCTCTACTCTCTATATGCTTTAATACTAATACTTTACCTCAGTTCTGGAAGTTCGCATGTGTTGAGCAGATCCCGAAAAATGGTAACCACTTTGACTCTTCCAACTATCGCTTGTGTTCTGTCTAAAAATTTTTAAACTCCTTAACTCTCATTTCCTGGATCATTTGGAGTCTCATTCTCTTCTCTCAGATCATCAGTATGGTTTCTACGCTCGAGGCTAACTGGTGACATACTTTCCTATCTTTCTAATCTATGGTGTTCCGCCTTTCGGGATTTCGGGGAGTCTTGTGTGGTGGCGCTTGACATATCCAAGGCTTTTGACCGGGTATAGTATGCGTCGCTGATCTCCAAGCTTCCTTCTTTTAGGTTTCCTCCTTCTCTTTGCTTACTCTTGTGTAGTTTTCTCTCAGATCGCTTCATTTCGGCCCTTGCAGATGGACCGACCTCTTCCTCCTATTCTGTCAATGGTGGTGTTCCTCAGTGTTCTGTTTTATCTCCAACTTTATTCTTAGTTTTCATTAACGATCTTCTCAACTGCATTTCTAATTCTGTTCACTCTTACGCTGATGGCTCAAATCTGCATTCTTCTACTCATTTCAAATCTGCTCCCTCTTTTGCTTCTCGTCTTCAACTTTCCGATTCTATTCTTGTCGATCTGGATGGAAGTTCCCGATGAGGTCATAGCAACCTTGTGAAATTCAACTCTTTAAAAACTCAACTTCTCTACAGCTCCTTCTCAAAAACACCTCCAAACTTTCCTATCTTTTTCGATGGCTCTCCCGTCTCGCCTGTAAATAGCATTAACATTCTTGGTCTAAACATAAACTATAAATTGTCTTGGGGGACCACATATCACAGTGGCTGCTAAGGCGGCCTCAAAGAAACTGTGAATACTATTCAGGTTGCAAGAATTTTTTCTTTCTGAACAGTTACTCCAATTACATAAGGGTCTTATTCGCCCTTGTATGAAGTACTGTTCTCATATTTCGTGGGCACCGGTTCCTCCGCTCCTCTGGATAGGGTTGAGTCTAAAGCTAAAAGATTAATAAACTGTCCCCTACTTTCAAACTCTCTTGACCCTCTATATCTGCGACGTAACGTTGGCGTACTATCACTTTTCTATAGGTACTACAATGGCAGGTGCTCGAGGGAATTGGACTCTCGCATTCCTCCACCACTGCATCGCCCTCGTTGCACAAGGAGTGCCCTGCTTTCGCACAAATTTTATGTGCATGCTGGAAACTCCAGGCTTGCCCGATGTGATGCCTCCTTTCCAGCCACCTCTGTCTTGTGGAACTCCTTAACATTATCTATTTTTCTCCTGTATTTAATCTTCCTCTCTTCAAAGCTTCGTCTGTGCCCACCTGAGGGATGTGCATTAGGTTAGGGTCTGAGTAAGTTTTCTCCCTCTTTTCTATTTATTTACGCCCCCTCCTTGAAAAGTGGTGAACTGTATAGAAAAAAAAGACTTCCGATTTCGTTATTTATCACCACATATTTACATTATGTTCACTAAGCATTTAAGTTCAACTACCTATACTATTGTTATAAAATGCTTTCATTCAGCTTATTACCAAAACAAAAAATAAAATATGACAATCCAATTTAACGGAAGTGTATCACAAAAAAAATAAAATAGAACTTTTAACCATTTTGATGAAAAAAAAAATTTAATACCCTTCATTAATTAATTAAATTGCACTAACTCTCAACCAATCTTTAGCTTAATAATTAAAACACAAAAATTAACTAGAACTAAAAATATACTTCGTTTCAGATTTCAACTACCTAAATAAAATAAAAATAAAAAATCAAACAGGAGAGAAGGGTTCGGGCAAAATTCCTGCTCCTGCTGCACTACAGGACCATAAGACGGCGATCGAAGACAGAGTAGGAGAGTATTCCGCAAGATTTTATTGTCGATCTGATCCATGAGAAACCGGATGAAGTATACATAGCTCGGTGGCTAATACATGTTATAAGAATAATTTTCCAAATTTTCTATTCCTACCCTTGTATATCTTTGGAAAGTTAACTGTAATATGTTTAAAATGGACTCCCTCTCTCTCTCTCTGTAGAATTGCGCAACCATCTCTCTCCAGGTCTTGGTCTCATCCGAGAACAGAATGGCCCCCGTATTGTTCTTTCAGTCAGTTCAATACTACATGCAAAACAAAGCCGAGATTGCCGATGCGACACAAATAATCGTGTGTGTTTTCTGGTCAATGTGGTTTCAAGTTTCTCACCAGTTTTCGAATCCTTGTCGATTCACTAACACCGACATTGAAACCTTGTGTAAATGTAATAGCAAGTTTTTAACGTACGAGAAGTCGCTGTTAGTGAATCGACAAGGATTCGAAAACTGGTGAGAAACTTGAAACCACATTGACCAGAAAACACACACGATTATTTGTGTCGCATCGGCAATCTCGGCTTTGTTTTGCATGTAGTATTGAACTGACTGAAAGAACAATACGGGGGCCATTCTGTTCTCGGATGAGACCAAGACCTGGAGAGAGATGGTTGCGCAATTCTACAGAGAGAGAGAGAGGGAGTCCATTTTAAACATATTACAGTTAACTTTCCAAAGATATACAAGGGTAGGAATAGAAAATTTGGAAAATTATTCTTATAACATGTATTAGCCACCGAGCTATGTATACTTCATCCGGTTTCTCATGGATCAGATCGACAATAAAATCTTGCGGAATACTCTCCTACTCTGTCTTCGATCGCCGTCTTATGGTCCTGTAGTGCAGCAGGAGCAGGAATTTTGCCCGAACCCTTCTCTCCTGTTTGATTTTTTATTTTTATTTTATTTAGGTAGTTGAAATCTGAAACGAAGTATATTTTTAGTTCTAGTTAATTTTTGTGTTTTAATTATTAAGCTAAAGATTGGTTGAGAGTTAGTGCAATTTAATTAATTAATGAAGGGTATTAAATTTTTTTTTTCATCAAAATGGTTAAAAGTTCTATTTTATTTTTTTTGTGATACACTTCCGTTAAATTGGATTGTCATATTTTATTTTTTGTTTTGGTAATAAGCTGAATGAAAGCATTTTATAACAATAGTATAGGTAGTTGAACTTAAATGCTTAGTGAACATAATGTAAATATGTGGTGATAAATAACGAAATCGGAAGTCTTTTTTTTCTATACAGTTCACCACTTTTCAAAGCGTAAATAAATAGAAAAGAGGGAGAAAACTTACTCAGACCCTAACCTAATGCACATCCCTCAGGTGGGCACAGACGAAGCTTTGAAGAGAGGAAGATTAAATACAGGAGAAAAATAGATAATGTTAAGGAGTTCCACAAGACAGAGGTGGCTGGAAAGAAGGAGGCACCACATCGGGCAAGCCTGGAGTTTCCAGCATACACATAAAATTTGTGCGAAAGCAGGGCACTCCTTGTGCAACGAGGGCGATGCAGTGGTGGAGGAATGCGAGAGTCCAATTCCCTCGAGCACCTGCCATTGTAGTACCTATAGAAAAGTGATAGTACGCCAACGTTACGTCGCAGATATAGAGGGTCAAGAGAGTTTGAAAGTAGGGACAGTTTATTAATCTTTTAGCTTTAGACTCAACCCTATCCAGAGGAGCGGAGGAACCGGTGCCCACGAAATATGAGAGAACAGTACTTCATACAAGGGCGAATAAGACCCTTATGTAATTGGAGTAACTGTTCAGAAAGAAAAAATTCTTGCAACCTGAATAGTATTCACAGTTTCTTTGAGGCCGCCTTAGCAGCCACTGTGATATGTGGTCCCCAAGACAATTTATTGTTTATGTTTAGGCCAAGAATGTTAATGCTATTTACAGGCGAGACGGGAGAGCCATCGAAAAAGATAGGAAAGTTTGGAGGTGTTTTTGAGAAGGAGCTGTAAAGAAGTTGAGTTTTTAAAGAGTTAAATTTCACAAGGTTGCTATGACCTCATCGGGAAATTCCATCCAGATCGACAAGAATAGAATCGGAAAGTTGAAGACGAGAAGCAAACGAGGAAGCAGATTTGAAATGAGTAGAAGAATGCAAATTTGAGCCATCAGCGTAAGAGTGAACAGAGTTAGAAGTGCAGTGGAGAAGATCGTTAATGAAAACTAAGAATAAAGTTGGAGATAAAACAGAACACTGAGGAACACCACCATTGACAGAATAGGAGGAAGAGGTCGGTCCATCTGCAAGGGCCGAAATGAAGCGATCTGAGAGAAAACTAGACAAGAGTAAGCAAAGAGAAGGAGGAAACCTAAAAGAAGGAAGCTTGGAGAGCAGCGACGCATACCATACCCGGTCAAAAGCCTTGGATATGTCAAGCGCCACCACACAAGACTCCCCGAAATCCCTAAAGGCGGAACACTATAGATTAGAAAGATAGGAAAATATGTCACCAGTTAACCTCGAGCGTAGAAACCATACTGATGATCTGAGAGAAGAGAATGAGACTCCAAATGATCCGGGAAATGAGAGTTAAGGAGTTTAAAAATTTTAGACAGAACACAAGCGATAGTTGGAAGAGTCAAAGTGGTTACCATTTTTCGGGATCTGCTGAACACATGCGAACTTCCAGAACTGAGGTAAAGTATTAGTATTAAAGCATATAGAGAGTAGAGATGAACGAGGACAGGCGCTAACTTCGAAGCACATTCCTTCAGAACACGAGGGAGAATGTCATCCGGGCTACTGCCTTCCTGACGTTCATAGATTCAAATATTAATTTTTTCTTCGTAAACAAAGTACCTAGCAACAAAGATGTAAAAAGTAATTTCCAACACCAGTTTAAATTTCAAGTATATATATTACAACGTAAAATTTAGAGTTGCGACCCAACAAGCTGATAACATAGAGCCTGAACATTTATTCATACTCATAGATGATTCAGATGTTTGATTTTTTATTCACTGAAAATATATATATATATATATATATATATATATATATATATATATATATATATATATATATATATATATATATATATATATATATATATATATATATATATTATATAAAAGCTCACATCTCACTGGCATTGCCCTATTCGAGGAGAGGAGCTTTTCTAGGTAGTATATACCTAAGGATCGACAAGTGGGATCGAACCGGCGCCCTCTAACATGGTTAATCTTTCTAACGTTTGTGCCACGGCAGACAACAATAAATAAATAAATAAAAAAATATATATATATATATATATATATATATATATATATATATATATATATATATATATATATATATATATATATATATATATATATATATATATATATATATATATATATATATATATATAATATACCCCGTCTCCCTTAACACCATCTGCTCCTTTATCTCCTTTAATTCCTGGAGGCCCTTGTAAACCTGGAGATCCTGGCGGTCCTGGGACACCCGGAGGACCTGTCACCTGAAACGAAATTAAATATGAAATAATAATAAAAACAAGTAATAATAATACTAATAATATAATAATAACTATAATTATAATATATGAAATGTTTAAAAACTCACCAATTCACCAGTAATTTCCCATGCACCTGAATCACCCTGCCGAAAATAATAATATATATATAATATATATATATATATATATATATATATATATATATATATATATATATATATATATATATATATATATATATATATATATATATATATATATATATATATATATATATATATATATATATATATATATATATAAAGCAAACAAAAAAATTTAAATCTTACCTGTCTTCTTCTCAACTTTTTGACTTTCTGAAAAAAGATAAGAACTTTAGTAAACTTAATAAAAAAAAAAAATAATAATAATAATAATAATAAAATAATAATAATAATAATAATAATAATAATAATAAATAAAAATCCAATCCTTCTATAAATATTTTAATAGACAAACATAAATATTGAATTGTTAATAACATTTTAAGTTAGAAAATGTAAAAGAAAGACCACAACTGTCCTGTCCCAAACAGCTTTTCAAACACAATTTTACCGTCAAGAATTGCACTCCTTTTTAAAAAACTAAATTACAATAAATTTAAAAACATTTTGATTTCTTTAATTAAAAGAGTATGTTATAATCGGCATAGTTTGTAAAATGTTAAGTAGATGAAAAAAAATTCTAAAAAGCAGAATATTAAAATTAAAATAATAGTAAAGAATATTTAAATTATTATTATTATTATTATTATTATTACACTGGGGAACAGATTTCAATTTTGTCTATTGAATTAGATTTGATGCTGAATTATAAGTAATTTGTATAGACTGAGCACGAATTTTCACTCGATTATACTGTATCAGGCCCTGATTTTACTCAATTAACCACATACTTCCTCCTCCATTGTATTCATAAAAAAAACTTTTTTTCTCAATACTCCCAGTCTTTTTGCAGTTACACATATGTATCTAGGTTATTATCTAGATATCTGTACCTATTGTTATAATATTGTTGTACTATGTCTATTTGTATACGAAGCATCTTAAAAATGTTTTTAATGGTATTTTAAACCCATTTTAATATTATTAAAGTAAGCTAGAAATCTCATAGGATTCTACAATTTTCTCGAGCGTTCCTGTTTCTGGATAACATTTTTGAGCGACAACTAAAATGTATATGAAGGAAACTCGTTTCTGGAGTCAGTCAGTCATTCAGTTGAGTTAGTTAATTAAGTTTGGCAATAACATAATTTTGAATTACAATATGATTTAGTGTGTAATTTTGTCATCAAGATTTAATAGCCTTGATTTAATCAGACGTAATTTATATTTTACCTACTCATCCGTATTTCTAGTTTAATTTCGTAAGTTGTAAATACCTATTAATAAATTGTGGGCTCCACATAAAGTCTGCACTATATGCATTGAAAGACAGCGGTCTTGAACGAAAAGTTCGGGTCCAAAAATACCATTTGGATGTTCCGATGGTAAATTTGATTACATAAAGTTACGTAATTTAATCACTAGTATATTTTAACTTACCTAAATATAACTAACTTACATACGTAAGCAAAAATTTACATAAAATTTTTTATAAGGTTGAAACATACAAATGTTAAATCATTGGGTGATCACTTTTGATAAAATTCATGACAAGGTCTCTCGTCGCTTTTGTTAACGTTTTGAATTTTTTTTTCCATATCAGGTTTGGCGATAGCTTACAAACCAAGAGATCAATTGCTACTTTGGCTTTGTCAAGACTTAGGGGTTCACTAGGAAAAATAAACACTGTATCAAGTACCTAACTGAGATTCCCATTCCAAAATTTAAGAGTTTGCCAACTCAAAATTTAGATGAAAATATTCTTAAAGATACTGTTATTGTACTCTGCGGAGTCTGACACCAATTTTGACCTCAGCGTATTTGAAAGTCAAAACGACCTGCAAAAGTTTAACCAGGTAGAGTTGATTGATTTTGTAAGGAATATAAATTTGCCAAAACAGGCTGGGGAAATTTTAATTTCAAGACTAAAAGAGAAACACGTGCTAACTTCAAACAATACATTTCATTTAACAGAAAAAGAGAAGAATTTCTTAAATATTTTAGAAAAGCAAATAGTTTAGTATCAAGCAGCGATATACCTGGTTTATTAAAGGAAATGGGGGTTGAGTCTTACGATACAATATTGGCACTCGTTTTTAGAAAGTTCGAAAGATGTGTCTAAGTGTGTGTTTTTTCATAATGGCAATCTATACGGCTAGAAAAAGATTGGCTACTCATCGAAATTAAAAGAAAAGTATGAACATATAAGAGAGGTTTTAAATCTTATCAAATTTATAGAGCACGAGTGGATCATATATGTTGAATTAAAAATTTTAATTTTCTGCTAGAACAAGTACGAGGGTATACTAAATATTCTTGCTTCTTTTGTTTATAGGAAAGCAAAGCCAAGTGAGACCGTTATTTCTAACAAATCTGGCCAGCACGAACTTGACTTACTGTCGGAGAAAATAAATGAAATTAATCAATCCACCCTTAGTGAGCATATATAAAATCATAGTCCTCATTAACAATATGCAAAAGCTTTAGATACGAACGGCAAGTATTTTGAATACATAATTTCAAAATTACGAAGTTCAAGTTATGAAAAATTCAAGGCGGGAAGTTTCGACTTCCACAAATAAGAACATTAATTAAAGACAGCAATTTTCCAAATGTTATGAATAAAGACGAGAAAAAATGCTTCTTTCTCATTCGTGGACTTGGAAGAAAACTTTATAGGTAATTATAAGCCAGATAACTACGAAGAAATCGTAAAAAAAAACAGAGTTAGGTTTCAATATGAGGTTTAAAATACATTTTTTAAATACTGTAGCTTTCTTGGCCAATTTCCAAGTAATTTAGGTGATATAAATAACGAACAAGGAGAGAGATTCCACGAAGATAGCAAAATTATGGAAGAACGGTACCAAGGACGCTGGGTTTCCCACAAATTGGCTGATTATTGCTGGCGCTTGAAGAGACCTGCCATCAACAAGCAAATAAACTAGAAAATCTTTAATAAAATTTTTTTTGCCATAGTGAAATATTTTTTTTATAAAGTAATTCCTATAGTTATTATGTAATTATACTGTAGTTTGAACAGTTTGTATTCATGAAACTTGAAAAAAATTTCTTAACTTACTTTTTTTGTCCTTAATCTAAAAATGGTCCATAGGCTGTTGACAAGAATCAGGCAGGACCTGATAGAGCCAAAACCGAGTTGAAATTCGTATTCAGCGTACTCAAATTCACTAGAATCATTCGTCAGATATCATTCAATAAAATAGGCGTTCCCCAGTCTTAGGTTTTCTTATTATTATTTTTTTTTAATTATTATTAATTTTATTATTATTTTTAATTATTTTTAATTTTATTATTATTTTTAATGCAAAATATGTATTTTTTTTAAATATTCTTCTCAATGTTTAGTTTAACATTTACTACGCAAAGCTGAGGCCAACCGAAAATAAATAAATTCCCGAAAAATACCTAAACCAAAGAAAAGTTAGTACATAATTAAAACCACTAAACAACTTACCACATTCTCTCAATTAACGTTCAAATGTACATGTATAAAATAAAAACCTAAATACCCCCCATACATAAAAAATTACGTACCTCACAAAACCTAATACTAACAATTAAAAAAAAAAAAGCACCCGCGATGTTTTGAGATAAAAACACCACCTCTTTTTTTTCAAGGGTAATTAGTAAATGAATGAAAATTTTTAACATAGCCTCAATTTTCTGAAAATTCTCTCTTTTATAGTAACAATCAAAGAGATATTATTCATATTTATTGTATAATTTTCTTCCTTTCTATGATTGGTGAGAGCAGAATTTTGATCACCTTCTCTCAGACTATATGAATTCTGATATTTACGCCTAGTTAAATCTGCATTCTCCCAACGTACATTTTATAACAGCCACCACAATTAATTTTATAAATTAATTCATTTTTTTTCCTTCCTCTCAGAGCAGACTTCAAAACCTTTTTTTTTAAAAGTACATGGGGACCGATTAAACTATATATTTTTTGGGGACATATTTCTTAAAATCTGTGTCATGGTCCAAACTACCCTGGAAAACCAAAATATTTTTCAAGTCAAACTTTTCTTTCAACAATAATAATAAAAAATTTTTCATAAATTTTCTTTACTTGTATTATTATTATATGAGATGGGTATTATTAGAGGGATATATATATATATATATATATATATATATATATATATATATATATATATATATATATATATATATATATATATATATATATATATATATATATATATAATAAATTATATCAATTTCAGAGTGTAAAAATTGTGAACTACATATTTTTAATAATCGTAAAAATTGTCCTACAACAATCCCTTTTTTTTTAACAAATAAAGAAAATGACGAATAATTAATAATGGACATTGTAGTTAGTGTTGGTTTCTTTTCTATAAACTTTGAATTCACTGCGACCTTTACTTGAGACCATCACGTAGACATTCAAAAATTATAATTTTTTTATTTTTCGATCTTTCCAAAGTAAATTTTATGAATGAAACAAAATTATTTAAAATATTAAATAGGTGTTCTGGGTTATATTTTCATCCAATACCGCGTAAACATATAATATTAAAAGTAATTAAAAACTTGAAGTATTTATTATTTTTTTCAAATAGCTTCATAAAAATTTTAATGAGACGGGGGATAGTAGGAAACCCATGCT
>SEYY01003733.1:127500-129583 GCA_009176605.1 Armadillidium nasatum
AGCGGGTTAATATATATATATATATATATATATATATAATATATATATATATATATTAATATTATATATATATATATATATATATATATATATAATATATAATATATAAAAGTATTATTTACATACATGCAAGTTAGATAGTGTAGGTTTAGTAATAACTGAAAATAAAACCATTGTCTCCGCATGCAAAAATACGATAAACATTTTAGTGAGATTTTAGTGTAATAAATTAATAATATTAATGGAAATCTATTACCACCATTAATAAGAAACGCTTTTATTAAAGTGATAATATTAGATAATTAAATGAATTAATTTTATAATTAGAAATCTTTTTTTTTTTTTAATGCATAAAAGCCCACAACCTTTATTCAAATTTATGCCAGTTTAAAGCACCATTGCTATACCCACCCTAGGTCCTCTTTTGCCCCGAAGCCCCCTCTCTCCTTCTACCCCTGATGGACCAGGAGGTCCGATCGGTCCCTCGTCTCCTTTACTCCCCGGTGGCCCCGGTGGACCTACAGAAAAGTAATTATTTTCAGTATGATTATAATTTATGATAAAAAAAATATGATTTCACATTAATTATTTTGTACCCACCAGGGGGGCCTGGAGGGCCCTCCAAAATCCCTGCAGGGACTTCTTTTCCATTAACCGTAGTAACTCCTCTTTCGCCTTTGGATCCTTTTAAGCCCTGCGAGAAACAGCAAAACATGAGTGATTTCTTTCAAAAGAATCTAGAATCTTATCTCGAAGTGCGTGCTACAGATTTAACGTTCATTAGTATGAAGTACAAGAAAGCCTTCTTATTTTGAGCAAGTTATAATTGAAAGCTTTTAGATCTTAAAAATGGATGCCTCGCAATTCAACATATTTTGTAGTTACTTTGAATAAATCATTAATGCAATACAAGTTCGATTTTAAATATCATTGTAACAATTGAGTTTTCAAAATTCGAAACTGTGTAAAATTTTCAAGCAAATTGCAAAGGAATATTTGAAGCACGCTGAAAGTAGCAAAATGCAGGTTCTTCTTATTCTTAACAAGCTCAATGTAAAATTGAATATTAATATATTTTTATTGTGACAAAGTATAATCATAAGACGATACTCAAGGACCAGATTTAACGTGCCAAGTTACGTGCAAAGAAGTAACGTACTGAACAAAGTATTTTTCCAAGAGAAATGAAGAGGTCTGATGGTTTAATATAATAATAATAATAATAATAATAATAATATATATATATATATATATATATATTATATATATATATATAAAAAAAAAAAAATCAATATTTTAGTTTGATTGAATTTTTCGACCTTTTATTTATTTAAGACTATTATTTTTTATTTTTCGTATGATAAAATCAGAGAAATTACCATCAATCAACAAGCGTATCGTCAAAGTATAATAAATATATAAACTATAATTAAATCGAAAAACATTTTTGCTGCTTTAAATAATGATGAAGGTTGTTACACCCCAATTTCAATTAAACAAGGAAACCCCCATTATTATATGACTATATTTGCTAGATTTAAATGAACTAACCAATCAGAGACGGAGGTTGTTTGAAATCAGGTCTATGTTATCGAATTCACAAAGTACCGTTAGCCAGAACATGGCATTATTTCGTTACTTAAAATATTTATACTTTGGGATCATTGATCACGTGACAATGATCAAGAGTTATTCGATCTTTAGCTTCTAATATACGGCGCTGCAAATCGGCATCTATATTTCCTTAAAAGCAATTTTGATTTTCGCCTTCAAACCGATTTAAATCCACAATAATGGCGATTTTATGATTTACTAATTTTATTTCAACCTTATCATTAAATATTATTTGAATAAACAACAAATTAATTCCCTGCGCAATGAATTATTGTTTATGATAAGGAGAAATGTCGACTTAGAAAACACAATTTTTTTTTAGGTTCACAGGTGGATTCTAATCAGATTAGGTAATAAGTGTCATTTATAAAATGTTTCGGTTCCCTTTGAATTTAACTCGCTCAGAACCTTTTTGGGAGAAGTGTTTTTATTCTGAGAGAGAACTTTCTAATAAAGAGTTACAAGGTAT
>SEYY01003734.1:7500-50000 GCA_009176605.1 Armadillidium nasatum
TACTGTAAAATTATATTAAATATGCAAGAATGCATTTTGTACAATCATTTATAACACAGAAAAAGCCTCTGGTAAATTATTTATACGAAATAATTATATTTTAAGAGGCTAATCAAGACTCTATTTCTGAAGCTCAAAAAAGCAAAACAAAAACAAAAGAAAGTTTTAAAAAAAAGAAAAAATTTAAACAACTTTGCCTCGACTCAATTCCCTCAGCCTTTTCTGTGGGGGGTGAAAACGTTGAAGGCCAACATATCGCCTGGTGAGGCCGTGGTGTCTTAGGTACTGCCAGATAAACTAATCTAGGAGCAAAAATAATATTCCAGAAAAAACCTTTAATGAAAGTGAAAGTTATTCATAAGAGTTTTAAAATTCTGTTAATCCTTTACATATTGTTATTACTATTTACTAAATGAAAAAAAAAAAACCACATCGTGCGACTTGTAGATAAAAAGAAAAAAAATTTGTATTATAATAAAAAGCAATAGTTAATCGGCTTTTATTTATCATCCTTCATGTTTATCTTATTTTATTTGTTTCGTTCATAAACAATAAATATCAATTTGGTGGTATCGCACATGCCTATACAGTTGAAAACTTCAGAAAAGCAAATTTTCTTAAAGCTATAGTTGTTCAATCCAATATATATATATATATATATATATATATATATATATATATATATATATATATATATATATATATATATATATATATATATATATATATATATATATATATATATATATATATATATATATATATATATTATATAATTTATAAAATTTTTAAAAAAATAAAAAATTAAAAATATAAAAATTGTTAAAAAAAATAAAAATAAAAAAAAAAAAAAAAAAAAAAAAAAGATTAAAAATGCCTACATTTCGAAATCGTTTTTCCGATCTCCTTATCAAGGCAGGAGAGGAAGAGAAAGTAGGAAGAATGTCAGTAATATGTGCTGAAGTACGACAAATCGCAAAATTCAAAGATCCAATATATATATATATATATATATATATATATATATATATATATATATATATATATATATATATATATATATATATATATATATATATATATATATATATATATATATATATATATATATATATATATATATATATATATATATATATATATATATATATATATATATATATATATATATATATATATATATATATATATATATATATATATATATATATATATATATATATATATATATATATATATATATATATATATATATATATATATATATATATATATATATATATATATATATATATATATATATATATATATATATATATATATATATATATATATATATATATATATATATATATATATATATATATATATATATATATATATATATATATATATATAAAATCCTTTGATTCTATCTGTAATCATTAAACATCTGGCAGGGATACCCTGCGAACAGCAATAATTAGAAGTTTGAAGGTTTTTATAATAAACAATTGACAGTAAATTATTTTCGTTTCTGAGGGATTATATCCCTTACAATGATTTAAAGATGGTTTTCTCATTGATTTATGAATCTGGATTTCTTCATTGATCAACATTTCAAAGTTAGGTTTCCGAAAAGTTTCTTCATATATATAAGGGTAACTGTTGCTTAGCTTAGCTAACTTCATAAAAAGTAGCAAATTTTAAATAAAACAAAAGGACATTAAAATCATTTGAAAGTTTGGTTTTACTGTTCTCCATAAAGCATCAAACCATATTAGTTTCATGCGAGTTTTATGGTAGAGGATAATTTTACTTAAGGGTAACAATGACTGAGTAACATCCACAGCCACAGATGTGTATCACTGTAAGATCTTTTCTTTATTAGCCTCGGACAAACATTTAAGTTTACTAACAGGCTATTGAAACTGATCTTAAAGTATCCAAGAAGAGCCTTTAAGACATAATGGCGACGTTGAAAGAAAAGTGGAGGTTGAAACCCCTCTGGTAATTAAATCTGCTGAATTTTCAGCAGTGTTGATTTGAGCATAAGAAATAGATACCTTGAACCGTTGTTCAACTTGTTTATTGATTAAAAAATTTTCTTTGAGTCGGTTGTTTACAAGAAATTTTTATTTTTGGCTCTTCCAGACAGTAGCCATGAAAGGTCAATTTAAGCATCAACAACAACCTTGATATTTTGAAGTGTACATCAAAAAATTCAGATAATATTGATTCAATTCATTTAAAAAATAAAAACACAGATAAAATTCTATAGAGGGAAGAGCCCTAGAATAGGGGCAGTCACATTGGCTTTAGAAAATATTTAATTTGAACTTTGACTTATACTATAAACTGCAAAACCATAACTAGAATTTTATGCATCACAATATATGAAAAATGAATTTGAAGTTGAAGGTAAGAAAGCACATCTTCGAATTTCAATATTTTTTAATTCATTTAACTCTAAACAGAGAAGTGACAAAGATCATAAAATACCAGAACGGACCTTCCCAATTGCCACAAATTCTTAATTAACAACCTGCCCTTTAACGCTACAGGCAAAAAGAGGGTAAGGGGGTTAAAAATCTTTGAAACTGGTGATAACATCAACTTTTTAGTATCTGCTTTATCATTTATTAAAAATCTTGAGAATTTTAATTCATCTGAATAAGGATTATAAAGATAACACAGGACCTTATCTTTTGATTCTTGATGTTATATTATTCTATCTTCTTCTCGCATAACACTTCTTCAATTGCTCATTATTTGAGTCCCAACTTCGAAGATGGGAATATTTTGATACATTCATGATAAAGTTTTTTTAAACGTTGTGGGTCATTGCCACTAAAGATCAGGTTATCATCAAAAACAAATTACTTGATAAAATTTGAGTGGGACTGAGCATTATGTCTGATGATGTAGTTGACAATGAATGGGGAAGAAGTGAAACCGAAAACTATAGTAGAATACTGATAAGATCTTAATTGTCTATTACTTCTCCAGAAGAAACAGAAGCGATTGTAGATTTCTAAAGATTTTAATTTGATCTGAAGGAAGGCCTGATTTATATCAGATATTATAACAACCTGATTTGACCTAAATCGAAATAAATGTGCTAAAATGAAGTAATTAGATCCAGTCCAGTATATACTGCTTCATTTATAGACGAAAGTGAATTAACCTTTAGCGAGCAATTAAATAAAAGGCCTGACTTTTGTAGAAATTTGTTCTTCAGTTTTAATAACAGGCCTGTAAGGAATCCAAATATAGTTTTTATATTTAGAGGGAGGAACCCTGAATTCCTCTATAATGCCATCAGCTAATTGTTGCTGAAACACATCATTACTAGCTTCAACTAAATATTTTTTCCTTTTTAAATTTTCATGAGCACTGTTAAGTACTGAAATAGCAATATTATAATTTGAGGGGAAGCTGAAATTTTTTTAAATTTTTTCCTTTTTTGGAATAAAATATTTAATATTAAAGGAATCACCATTAAATTTGGGAATGTTTATTATTGGGCCAGATACGTATTTTTGCATTCTTGTAAAATTTCTGTAGCGCCAAAATTTTAGCACTTCAGTGGCACTCATTTTTTATTCAACTTTTTTTTTCAGGAAGGAAGAACATATCTAACAAATTATTGGAACACTTTTTTTTAATTAGGTCCCTAAAAATAAAGATAGTCAAAATATTTTCGACAAAGTTTTTGAAAAATTTTCATTTTTCAAAATTTTTCAAATTATTTTGCTCGTGCCTTTTTCCTTGAAATATATATATAAAAAAAACTTGTTTAAAGTTAAATTGAAGACAAGGTCTTTATAGAGTTTATAGAAAAAATTGGCCCATATCGGTCAAGCGACAAAAAAGCTATAACAAAAAGAAGGGCAGGTTGTTGAGAAATTTTAGATATTTCACAACTCATATTTTTTTCGACGCCAAGGCCCAAACTTTCAGGAACACTGCACAAGTACTAAATTTAAAAAAATATTTGAGAGGAATTTTTATACGTATTGCAAGAAAAACATTATAGACAAAAATATTATTTTAAAATTTAAAAAAAAAAAATTTACAAATATTTCTTTTTCCAAACTTTTTTTTTGAGTCAGAACATTTTTCTAGGAATACATATTAACAAATCTGAACACTATTTGTTAAGACAATGTTTTTCTACAGTGCTCCTGAAAATTTGGGCAAGATTGGTCAAACGACAAAAACGTTATTTATAAAAAAAACGGAAGGTCTGTGATCTCGGAAACTATTGATACCACTGAGATTTTACAAGAATGTAAAAATGCGTAAGTCACCCAGTTATGAGCCGTCCCAAAGTTATATGTTGGTACCTTCAAAACAAAAATTTTCATACCAAAAATTAGGAAAAGGTTAAAAAAGGGTCGAACCATTGTAGTTTTGAAGCTACCAAAAGATTACTTAGAACTTTGATTTTAAAATTAATTGACTGAATTAAGAAATATACAAATTCCTTGGAAGATTTAATACCTTACAGCTGAATAATTCTAGCTATTACGTTTTAATTTGAAAGAAATTGGAGTTAGTTTTAAAAAAATAGTAATACTTAGGGATTTGGAACCACTGATTCCAAATTTGTAATCCCGGTTCTTCTGTATATTACCGTTTTTGAGTTAAAGACGGACATATATACCAAGATGACTTTTCGTACTTTCTGAGCATACAAAAGAAACTTGTCAACTTTGGGGGTCTATATCTCCTCAACCGTAGAAAATAGAGGAACGACCCACGAAGGCTTCTAAGTTCTAAAAAATACCTACAATTCAGATATTAAATATTTTTGCTCTCTCTCGTAATTTAGAATTTGTAAGAAATCCCAGAACCTGATTTCGACAAAATTTTTGATAAATTTTTTTTTTGGGGGGCCATATCTCCTGAACGGAAGCTCGTAGAATCCTGAGATGTTCCTACTCTGGCTCAGCATGACGAAATCTATTTGCATAGGTGATTTAAAGGATATTTATAGTTTAACTTACATGGCACCATTTGTACGCTTGAAAAGCTTTTTTAAAAAACTTAAATCTTGTTTCAGGGTAGAGATTCTGAATCTGGAGTCCCTATCTCTCTACGACGTGCCATTAAAGAGTTATAAGCCGTTAATGGGGACCCCAGAAGCTCTTCGAACATAACCTATGACACAACGTGCCCAAATTTTTGAGACCCATGACACCCTTGCGCAAGTATGATAAAAAAAAAGAGGAGAGCATCACTAGCTCTCGGAATGTGTGGTTCACTCGCTCTGAACTGGTGGTGGCCTGAAGGGACGGCATATGTCCTCGTAGGTGAAGTCAGCTCTCAGAAACAAAAAAACAAAAACAAAAAAACAAACAAACAAACAAAAAGTATAAAAAGAAATCAATAGAGATAAAACGAAGCAGTTATATATATATATATATATATATATAATATATATATATATATATATATATATATATATATATATATATATATATATATATATATATATATATATATATATATATATATATATATATATATATATATATATATATACGCACATTAAAAATAACACAAATTTTGCTTAAATTTTATTTTATAAAGGGGAATAAAACTACTTAAAATTTTTAGAAATAAAAAAAATATGTATATATCGTTGGTTCGATACTGAGGATAAAATATCAATATCGGCTTAGAAAATATAATCGATATTTTTTCGAAACTATCGTTAAAGTATCGATATAGATATATATCGAAACTTTTTCGGATCCTAAGGTGACCATCTGTCCCGAATTTTTTGGGACAGTCCCGATTAAGCCGTGTCCCGATTTTTTTTTTTTTTTAGAGAGACGGACATTTGTCCTGAATTTTAGATTTAGCAAAAATTATTTATTCAGCCAGACAGCAGTAACACCCCGCCATACAGCCAGAGGGCGCTGCACGTGGGAGCAGAAGGCAGTTTTTTTTTTTTTTTTTTTTTTTGTAGAATGTCTTTAACTAATAACCATATGGCTTGTTTTTGAAAACAACATTCGTATTTCTTCTTTATACATCCCATAAATCCCTTACAGGCAGTGTATTTGGAGGGTGGGTATGGCAATGTTCAGAAGCGTCTCGAATTTTGGTCAGAAAAATATGGTCACCTTATCGGATCCCAATTTTATACCAATTACCAGTCCCCAACTGCCCATCCAATAAATAAGTCGTAGTACAGACTATTGCTGGCAGCACGGTACTATGCTGGCAGTTTTATAGTTGGTGTTGCTTGTTGGTTTACTGCATGTATGTCATTAGTTAGGTTTACTATATATAAATATATATATATATATATATATATATATATATATATATATATATATATATATATATATATATATATATATATATATATATATATATATATATATATAAAATTTTTGATATTTAAAGAAAGTTAACTCGCTCACTCTCTATTAATATAACTTAGTATTTAAAACTACTATAATTAAAAAATTAAAAAGTAAAACACTAAAAAGATATCAACATTGAAGATAAAAAAAACAATCAACAATGGAGGATTAAAAACAAAAAGAAAAAGGCAACAGTTTCAGAGACGCATTTCCTTTCTCTCTCATCATGCCAATAGTAAGAGAAAAATGAGCTAAAATAAGCAAAGAGCAACGCGAAGTTAACTCCGAGGTAGCCAGAAACTACTCCAAAATACTCCAAATTGCCGCTAGTTTTTTCTGTTTCTGGCTACCTCGGAGTTAACTTCGCGCTGCTCATACTATGGCTGCTCTTTGCTTATTTTAGCTCATTTTTTATTTTTCTCTTACTATTGGCTAGGGATGCTGATATTTTAAAAAATATCGATATATCGATTATCGATAATTTTTTAAAATATCAAATTGCCCTCGATACTATCGGTTAAAAAATATCGATATATCGAAGTTAGAAAATATCGTTTTTTAATTATATATATATATATATATATATATATATATATATATATATATATATATATATATATATATATATATATATATATATATATATATATATATATATATATATATATATATATATTATATATATATATATATAGTCTCCTCTGTGAGCAGGCCGGGGCTTCCAACTCCAAGGCGGAGAATAGTTAATGGATGATTGGACCTGATCCTGGGTTTAAGTGGTAAGCCAAAGCAGCGTTTAAAGTGTGCAGTTGTCGTACAAAACCAATTTTTTAAAAAATTTTTTGCAAATATTTACACTTTTCTACTGACATTCGACAAGGTTCCAAAAATATAATCCTTTTTTTCGTACGTTCTGTAGTTTTTTAAATATGTTGTTGGTTTAAACCGAGGTCTGACCTTTATATACTGTATATATGATTCGATTGCCGTCGAGAGTGGATGTGTTGTAGAAGATGGGAAGAAGAAAGTCAGAAACATCATTAGGAAGTCGTCAGAGAAAGATGAGAAGAGCAGAAAAGAGAAGAAAAGAAGAGAGAAGGGTAAAGGCTGTTGGATATGAGGCTTTAAGATCTTCTTCCTGAGGTTGAGAGTTTGTTGTAGAAGAATGATATTGACCAAAGTAAAATAAAAAAAAATTATTTATCGTTATAAATTTCAGTATTTTTTAAAGTAAATTAACAGAAATTCAATAAAATCATTTTTTGTGAAGCAACACATCTTTTGACACAACGTACTTTCGGCAGTAAAATGGAAAATTATATATTAAAAGAAAAAAAAAGGAATTAAGATAGAAGTAACTTCTGATCAATAAAGTATGATTATTTCGTCGCAGTCGAGTCAAATGAAGAATAGTTCTTAGTATGGTTCAAAAGGCTGGCAATCCTTTTCAACCAAGTTTTCTTCCCACGTATGATTGCAGAAATATTAAAAACTTTCTTTTCAATTGAACCACCCTGCATCATGCGGGATATTAATATATATATATATATTATTATATAATATATATATATATATATATATATATATATATATATATATATATATATATATATATATATATATATATATATATATATATATATATATATGGTGGTTAAATTGTATGGGCCGATGTTTAATGTGAACCACACCTAAACGTCAAGTTTTTTACTGCATTTCATTTGACTTTTTCAATTTCAGACTTACTCAATTTGAACCATGGAAAGATACACAATGGAGCAACGTGTTAAAGTTATTCAGGCTTATTATGAAAATGGGCGTTCAAATCAAAATGCATATCGTGCACTTCGTGATTTTTTTGGTCAATTTAATCGTCCAAATGTGCGTACAATCGGAAAAATCGTGAAAAAATTTGAGCAAACCGGGTCTGTAGGAGATTTGAAAAGACCAGTGCATGCTCGTACAGCTCGTACTGCAGAAATATTGCTGCTGTTCGCGATAGTGTGGCTGAGGAGCCATCCACTTCAACTCGTCGTCGTGCCCAACAATTGCACCTCTCACGCTCGTCGTTGATGAACATTATGCATAAAGACTTGCATTTATTTAAACTTACAAGGTGCAATTGACTCAAGAATTAAAGCTCTTGACCATACAAAACGTCGTCAATGGTCAGAATGGTGGCAAGAAATGCAACAGTGGATGATCAATTTTCGAGGAAAATCATCTTCAGTGATGAGGCACATTTTCACCTCAGTGGATTCGTCAATAAGCAGAATTGCCGCATTTGGGCGAATGCTAATCCATGAGTGATTGTCGAAAAACCAATGCACCCAAAGAGTGACTGTTTGGTGTGGTTTATGGCTGGCGGCATCATCGGGCCGTATTTTTTCCAAAATGAGGCCGGTCAGGCAGTTACTGTGAATGGTGTTCGTATCGTGAGATGATAACGAACTTTTTATGGCACGAATTGGAAGGTATGGATGTGGACGATATGTGGTTTCAACAGGACGGTGCCACTTGCCACACAGCTAACGAAACAATGGCTATTTTGAGCGACAAATTCAATGGCCGTGTTATCTCACGTGGTGGCGATGTCAATTGGCCGCCATGATCATGTGATTTGACACCGTTGGACTTCTTTCTTTGGGGTTATTTGAAAGAAAAGGTGTACGTCGATAAGCCAGCAACAATTCAAGAGCTAAAGGATGAGATAATTCGGCACATTAACGGCATAGAACCCCAATTATGCCTCAGCGTCATCGAAAATTTGGACCATCGGATGGAGGTGTGCCGCCGAGGTCGCGGCGGCCATTTGCCGATATTTGTTCCATACATAATTGAACCATACCATATTATCATAATAAAAAAAATGACAATAAATTCCTAAGTAATTTGTGTTTTATTCAAAATCAACATCGGCCTTAAAATTAACCACCTATATATATATATATATATATATATATATATATATATATATATATATATATATATATATATATATATATATATATATATATATATATAATATATATATATATATATATATATATATATATATGCACATGAAAATACCACAAATTTTGCTTAAATTTTATTTTATAAAGGAGCAGAAAACTACTAAAAATTTCTAGAAGTAAAAAAAAAAAATACTGAGGATAAAAATATCGATATATCGATATATTTTTTGAAAATATCATCGATATTTTTTCGATACTATCGTAAAAAGTATTTATATCGATATATATAAACTTTTGCAGCATCCTTATTTTAGCTCATTTTTGATTTTTCTTGCAACATCCCTACTATTGGCATGATGAGGGAGAAAGGAAATGTGTCTCTGAAACTGTTTCCTTTTTCTTTTTGTTTTTAATCCTCCATTGTTGATTGTTTTTTTTTCTTCAATGTTGTTATTTTTTTAGTGTTTTAATTTTTAATTTTTTTTAATTAAAAAAAAAAAATGCAAACCTAATATAAAATATATATATATATATTATATATATATATATATATATATATATATTATATTATATATATATTATATATATTATATATATATATATATATAATAAATGTATATATCTATATATATATATATATTATATAATATAATATATATATATATATATATATATATATATATATATATATATATATATATATTATATATATATAGTTTATTTTATTTTATACTTTCAGATTTTGGGGGCTATGTATCTTGGTTCAAACATTCCTTTGGATATTGGTAACTTTTCATGCTAAATTAATTTGTCTTAATATACTGTATAATAGTGTGACTGAGTTCATGAATTTGAAATCTGGACTGAGCCATTCATAGTGAAAAGCAACTTTAGCATTTTGTTGACTGGACAGTCTTGATAGGCCTCTGTAGTTTCTAGCTCTCTCTTATGTTCTTCTTTTGTTCTTACATCAGAGGTCATGACATCTTTTTAGCTTTATCATTCCCCTTTTCTCCTATCCATAGTCTACTGCAAAAATTTTTGATGCCATGATATTTAGAAAGAGAAATATTTTGTAAACTTATTTCCCCTCTATGAAATTGCATCTCATCAAAGAACATTCTGAATTCTTTCATCCTCCTCATAATTCTTTCTTTCAAAGTCATAAATCTTTGTCCTCTACATTGCTCTCTTCCCAACATATGTCTACTGTGCACAATACTCCTATACTGACCTAACATAACTATTAAACAGTTTATAAACAACCTCCTTGCTCTTGTAAATAGCATTGCAATTAATTATCTCTAACATCTTTTTATATTTCCCTTTGCTTTTAAAAACTAATCTGCTACTATCAGATTATTGCTAATAACCACACTTAAATCTTCTTTCACAGATTCAAGTTAGTCAATTCGTATCATAGTTTAAATATTCATTCAAGTGACTTGCATAAAAAATCATATATTTTTTGCTATTAAAATTTATTTGCCACTCATTAGCCTATCCCAGAAATTTCTCTCTCACTTTGAAACTTAATATATATATTGTTACTCCTTACAGATTTAGCCCCCTTAATATTACCTTTTAAAAATGTATACAAATTAGGTTTAGCTTTAATGTAGTAGTAGTAGGAAATTAATATTTTTTATTTATTTTTTCCAGTTTAATATTTTTATAAGAGTATTGAGAGCAGACTGATATTTTTAAAAAAATAATAATAATCACAATAACTTCAGTAGATAAAAATGAGAAGCAAATCAAAGGTAATATGCTATAATTAAACTGTTGGCTTATTTAATATGGTTATTACCAAAAGTTTTGAGACTCGAGATATTAAAAATACTGTAATTTTAAAGTCACCTCCAAAGTAATGCGCAAAAATAGGGATGTGGTTTATTTAACCCTGTTTTGGGCTAAAAAAAAATCATTTGATTGGAAAAAGTTAGCCAGAGCTGTTGTAGTAAAACAAAGCTAGATAAGTCAAGAACATGTTGATCCTCTTTTTATTTCTTTGACATCAAGTTAATTTTGCACAAATAATTTGTTCCAGCAGATCAAACTGTCAGTTCCTGTTCCTACTATAGTGTTTGGAAGCATTTTGTGTGGTCTATAAGAAGAGGTTGTTCTGTGAACCTGAAACAGCCTCTTTCTATAGCCCCATACAAAATATGCTTCAGAACCACAGTAAAACAATTTTGACAGTTTTGTATGCTGAAACAAATTATTTGTGCACAATTCCATTGATGGCTAATAAATTAATAAGAGAATCATTATGATCATTATGTTTTTAACTTGTCTAACCTTTTAAATCTTGGTAATGGCGAACTCTTTAATCATGTCTAGTTGAATTTCCTAGTCTCCTAGATCATACACAAAATTTTCACTTTCCAATCAAAGGGAAATTAAGTAAACTGGAGTATAATAATAAAATAGAAATAATAATAAAAAATTTTATAACTATTTTGAATCTTAAAAAAAGTTTAAAATATTTTTAATTTGTGTGAAATTATGCTGTATGGGTTGAAAGTTTTTGGAAAACCGATTCAAGGGTCAAGAAGAATTATCCAGCTCCTGACCCTTTGCAATAATATATTGCAGGATATAAGTTTAACTTGATTTTGTATAATACATCTTTGCAAGAATGAGGAAAAAGGAATAACTAGTTAAGTAAATTAAGTATAGTTCAATTTAAAAGGTTATGCACTTTCTAATTATTTACTTAGTTTGCTTTTAGGAAAAGAATAGCCTCCATTATATTCTCTTTCACATTAACCTAGGTGATATTCTATTATGTGAAATGAAAATTTGCCATCTCTGATTTGAAGAGATACCCTATTCTCCATCTCTGATTTAAAAATATATAAAAGGAAAAAAACTTTTTGTATATTTTTTATGAATATTTGAACTGATGTAAATAGATCTTGCTGCAAACTCTAATAAACATTCTCTTTTAGGCTTCAACTTTTTTTTGTCCACTGCCGAAACTGAGTTGGGGTAGATACAATGGTTTGAAAATTCAGTTTTGGAAAACGAAATAACATTTTTTAAATTATTATATTTATATGAATTGTGAACTTTTAAAATCATTTAATTTTCAGGTTAAACCCAAGATTAATTTTCAGGTTAACCCTAAGATTATGGAAAAGTTTATTTTTTCTATAAAATAAGAAATGCACTGTATACCTATTTTCTTTAGTTCCTTAATGAAGCTAAAATATATATATTAATAAGGGCTCAGCAAATTACTTTCAAGATTATTTACTTTTACAGAAATCAAACTCAAATACAACTTTAACATGTAGTGCTTCTAATAAGAATAAAACTACTATTGTGAAAAAAACAAAGTCATCGGAGACAACCAAAGATTCAGTAGAAAATGATGACACTGCTTCAGCTCAGAGGGAAGTATTAGAGAATTTTAATCTGGAATTAAAATGGTGCTTACAACAGTTAGAATGTGAATTAAGCTCCAAAAACTGTAAAAACGCTAATAAAGGTTAGTTAATAAAGTATGCATAATTTTTTTGGCAGAATGATATACGAAATATATGGTATGAATTTAACTACACATTTAGTATCTGCTAATATTTGAAAATTTTCAGTAATTAGAAAGGATAGTTATGCATTTTTACAATAAATTTTGGGAGCTTTTGTTAAATAATTCATTAATCAGTATTACCCTTTTTTTGTTGCTGCCTATTGTTTAGGACTTAATTCGTCTAAAGTAGATATTCAGATCACTCAAGCAGCAATGCAACTTATTTCTTTAGCAAATGAATAGACTGTTTTCTTTACCTATTTCTTTCGTATTTTAACTTCTACAATTAAAAGTTTGTTGTTGTTATTGTTGTAAATTCTTTGTGCTAAACTTTAATAATTGTTAATTCCCCTGATCCACTTTCCTCAATTTCCATGTTGTTTTTTTTTTTTTTTTTTTTTTTTTTCTTTTTCTTCTTCTTCTGTTTTCCTCTAATGACCTTCATATTAATTCCATAACTAGCTCAAAAAATTTGTATGGATACAGTATATATATATTTTTTCTAACCCTATTCTGTTTATTCATTTTGATTCTTTTTATTTAATTTTTTTATTCTCCCCCAGCATCCTCTCCTGTATTACTGTTTTATTTTGCTTTTTTTATTCCATTATTATGCTCTTCAGAAAGCTCTCTTAATTCTACCTCCCCTTCGTCTCCCCTGTCCTTGTCAGTATCATGTTGACTAGGTATTTATTTTCTTAAAACTTTTCTGGATATTATTTTTTTTTTAAATATCTTTCTCCTTGTCCCTACATACTATTACTGTTTAATTACTTTTGGGTCACATCAAACATTTTTTTTATATATAAAAATTTCATTCTATGCAACTTAAATTACCACATAATATACTTCTAGTGACTGCTCACATCTTATCATCTTTGTCAAATTTTTTCATGTTGCAGATTTATTTGGAACTTAAATGAAATTAATAGTAAAATAAGCTGTCATGCTTAAAATCATTTTTGTTCCTAATTTGTATTATTTGTTGATTGTACAGTTCTTGAAGCAGGGCTGGGGAGCCTGAGTGGGAGCCGAAAGATTTTAGCGGAGCTGGAGCCATTTCTACGATTGTGGGTTGAGCCAGAAGCTGGAGCCCAAAAAAGGAAGCAGTTCCAGCTCCGAATGTATTCTGTTATCATATTAGCATATTATCATATTAAAATAGTAGTAGAAGAAAACCAAAGTAAGGTTACACCAATTACCCAAAGCACCACGTATACAACCTTCCATTTTAAGATTTATAACAAGTCAAAAGATGACAATTTCAATGACAGCTGAAAAATTTAAAACTCATATTATCCAAATGGTTGTAAATTCTTTTCCGCTCTAGCATTTCCTAGATTAATTAAATGGAGATTTAGCCAAAAAGTTAGGCATTTCTATGGAAAGGCATGTCAAAAAAATGGTGATAATGAACTTTAGAAATGATTTAGGAAAAGTTTTTTTTTATAAAATTTAATCATAAAATTCATCATTTAAGTATGCACTATTTATTAAACTACAATCAGAAAAATAACAAAGGAAATTCTTTCACTTAACACAGGATGCAGATCTCCTTGGTCCCTTGTTTTAAAGGTTAATTACTGATGGTGCCCTTACTATCTAGGCTGACTGCTCTCAACAATAAAATAACTTGTGCCATCGGAAAACTCCGGATTCCCGACATTAACTTTCCCAGGTCAATAATATTACCTCCGAATATAATTACCAGTTACTGTAAACCTAGATAGCTATGTGAGTAAAAAAAAAAAAACACTACTACTATTTATACTTGTTAATATTTACATAAAGACAAAAGGAATGTATAAGTCAACAAACCAAGAAGAAAGAAACAAAGCATTAAACTTATTTACAGTGAGGAAAAACCTTGAGGACCTACTCAATTTTTTTTCATAGAAACGCTTTTCATCAACTCCTCCACAATCTCCTTTTAACTTTCTTCTAACATTGATAAGACCTTTCAGTATTTCACTCTCTCTCCCTCCCATATCTTCAATACAAACATATAAAAATAATGATTCAGGATTCAGTATGGTTGAAGCGGTAAAATAGTAACTTTAAAGGGAGATTTTGTTTCAAAGTGACAAGTGTCAAAACTCTTGTAGAACTGGTAACATACTTTTATCAAAACGTGTCTGATATTTTTCAAGCATTTCATTTTGAACAAAAATAAGCATTAAATTGTTTTGTAACTATTATAACACTTCTACAGTTGTTACTTTAATGAAAAGTTGTTTATTTTAAGATAATTTTTATTTTAATATGTGTTGTTTGAGAATGTGAAATATTAAAACATTATTGATAACAATATTTCTGTAATGATTAGTAAATTTATTACCCTTTTTTTTTTTTTTTTTTAAAGATTGATCATGTTTTTAAAAGTTTACTTTTTCTATATAATTTTCAGCAGAAGGAATGAATCGATGTTACCGTATTTTAATTAACCCAAAGAATCCGATGATTAAGAAACGGCAGGCAATGAGATCTTATTTTGGAGATTATAGACAGAAAATGACAGAGGAGGCTCAGAAATTTAATTTTGGTTTGTAAAATTTTTTCCTTTACTTATAAATTATAGAACAGCTGTGTCATTCGAGATAAGGATTTTGAGTATTTTAAGCATTTAAAGAGGAATTTTTTTTTTTTTTTTTTTGATTGCGATATCACAAACGGTAATGATTTTAAATTCCACGTTTAAGAAATTTTTTAACAGCAATCAAACAATATTTAAACTTTGTTTCCTGATTCCTTTTTCCAGTTGAAAGTCCACATTCGGATACAGATTTAAGTTCCTAATATTAATTTTATATTTTCATAGTTTTCAGGTTTGCTGAATTGTTAGAAACATTTACTTAGGCTTTTAAAATATACCTAATATTATCCTATACTTATGGTAGACCTTAAAAATATTTTCCTTCCCTTTAGAAAATATTTGGATTGTGATAAAAAATGTTTTGATAGCAAGAACACTAAAGATTAAAAGAAACTCAAACAACAATGCTAATGAAAACTTTATGTAGATTGAAATTTTCATTTTTCTTTTTCTTTATTTTAAAACTTCAAGAAAGTCATTAATATAAAATTTAAAGTAAAAGAAAGTTATTTTTTAGTATTTGAATTCCAGTTTTAACGTACATAAAATTTTAAAAAATTTATACTTTTATTCAAAATACAAATTTCTCCAAACATAAAATTACGTTTTTGTAGTCTCTTCAAAAAAGTAAATATTATTTTAGGTGTCATTTGAGCAACTGACCTAATTTATCCAAAACCTCTAATGGAGACCATAGAAACCTGGTCATTTTTAATGCCTTCTTCACCTTTCTACTAAAAGAAATTTTGTACCAGATTATAGCATGCTTGAAAACATATTTCTAGCCTCTCCCTTTAATTAATATTTTTGTGATTATTTCCCCATGATCTTTTAAGTCTTGGCATTTGAATCGTGTTTTCTCACTTTTGTAAATGTTTATAAGAACCTCTTTTTGTACAACATTACTTTTTTTTTTTTTTTTTTTTTTTACAAAACGCCACCACTCACGGGCAGAGCCCTATTCAAGGAGGGGGCACACACACAAGGACAAACTCACACAAACACACACACCTAACGCACAGCCCTCAGGTGGGCGCAGACGGAAGACTTGAATAGTGGAAGATTAAATACAGTTGGAAAAATGGAAGATGGTAGAGAATTCCACAGAATAGAGGTGGCTGGAAAGAAGGAGGTACCACAACGGGCTAGCCTGGGATTCCCTACGTCCACACAAAATTGGTGCGAAAGCAGGGCACCCCTTGTGCAACGAGGACGACGCAACGGTGGAGGAATGCGAGAGGCCAATTCCCTCGAGCACCTGCCATTGTAGTACCTGTAGAAAAGAGATAGCGCGCCAACGTCACGTCGCAGAGACAGAGGGTCAAGAGAGTTTGAAAGTAGGGGACAGTTTATTAATCTCATAGCTTTTGACTCAACCCTATCCAGAGGAGCCAGAGCCCCCCCAAATGTGAGAACAGTACTCCATACAAGGGCGAATAAGACCCTTATATATCTGGAGTAACTGCTCAGAAGAAAAAAACTCTCGCAACCTGAACAGAACTCCCTGCAGGTCGTCCTTATGTAATATAAAGGTTTTGTCTTTCTAGTTTCTCGTTGTTGAATGATTGCATCACATTCCTTTCACTGTCACTTTTACAAAGGACATTGCATTTCTGAACACCTTTATTATTACACCTCTGCTAGCGCCAGATTTAGAAAAATTGCTTAACTGAGGTAAAATTTAATATCTTTAATACATTCAATATATACATGCGGTTTCTATGACAAATTCTAAACATAAAAAAATTGTTGTAAAGGAAGGTGGTACCTACCACCATCAGTCGGGTTTCCCACCCGACTTTTTCCTGGCTCCACAATGGCTAGGGCGTGCTATGGGCTTTGAAGCCCTTGTTGACGAGATGATAGAAGCTTCCAGACTTTCTCAGGTGTCTGTGCCCGAAGTCCGGAGGGTTGATTCTTGGCCTCTCCTCGCCTTCCGTCTCTTCGATCCCGCCGTTGTCAGATTACTCAACGTTCCTCCCATTTCATGGTCCCTTCTCTACGTCAGTCTTCTCTGATTACTCCGATCCCGTTCTCAGACCCGCCTTTGAAAGTATGCTGGGGTGACTAGTACCCTGTCTATTTTTGTATCAGTTTCACAACTTCCCAACCACTTACTGCACGAAGTCCTCTCATCCTTAGATATGCGTTGGAGACAGCCCTTCAATCGCCTGACTCTCAAGTTACTCCAATGTGGAATGGTTCTTTCGTTCGAGCAACGTCTCGAACACAGAGTTTGACCTTATCTTCACTTTCTATTCTCGGTAGTATTCCGGTTATTTCTAAGCCAGATGAAATTCGAAACACATCCAAAGGCACAGTGATTGCACCCGAGATCAGGATGGACACTTAGGAAGACATTTTTCATTTCCAGAGGTGCTATCTGCCTGTTATAAATATCTATCGATTCCCTTCACACAGACCCCCCCACTGTGTCGAATACTCGACTACTACTCTTTAGGGTGTCGTTTCCTCTTACCATTTTATATCGGTTTACCATCCACTCGGTTCGTCTTTATATCCCTTACCCGAGATATTTTAGGTGTCACAAATTTGGCCTGACGAATCTTTCTGTTCTAAATGTGAAGCCTCGTTCCACATCTCTTGTGATAACTTTCTTGTTGTCCAAATGGTAAAGGCCCACATTTGGCGTCTTCTGTTTACTTCCCGACTTTGTCTTAGAAAAGGAAATTCTGGAGCAGTGCACATTGTTTAAATTGGATCGTCGTGAAGCGACGCAACGGACAAAGGAGAAACTTCTTCACCTTACCCACTCCTTTGTCCATGCGACTGTAACTACTCCAGTTTCTTCTGTGACTCATTTTTCTCGAGGCCCACTTGCCACTGACTCCGTGGCTGGTTCTTCCCACGTGGCTTCTCAGTCTCAACCCGGAACTCGCAACCATTTCTCATGCTGTGTGTATATCATATCCATGCCCCCCTCCCTCCTTGTGGTGTTCCCGGTCTGTCTTTGGCGGCTACTACTGAGTGTCCTTGTCCTACAGTCGCCTTGCATAGTTGTCTCTCTCGAAAGCGCTCGCTGCTGTTTCTCCGGGGAAACAACGAGATATGCTCTTTAATGGTTCTGGAAGTCCGCCTCATCGTACTTCTTCCCTCTCCCACCGGCCATACTCGTTTAAATATAGAGTCACCGACTTTAAAAAGTCTTCGGTTCCATCTGATAACCCACCCCAGATGCTACCTAAACGTGCCCGTCACGGCCCGTTGACGACGTGAAGACTGGTTCGCATATGGTTATCTCTGCTGATTCGCCTACCACCCCTTCCATTGATACATACCATCTTCCATATTCCAGTGGTTCCGAATCGTTTTCGGACACTCTTCTGACACTCTCCCCGAGCCCGAGACCTTCTGGGGTCATTCCTCTTAAGGGCAGTGGTTCATCGTTGGAGGAGATGAAGGTGGATTTGGCAGATGCCCCTACGGATGCATTTCTCTTTGGTGCGAAAGGTGTCATTGAGCTGCCGAATTCCACACAGGAAGTGGACGCTGGGAATTTTGATGCAATACCCATCCCCGTCTCAGTTCCCTCTTCTACTGTGTGTTCGGCAGACCCCACCATTCCAGAGCCGTGCATTCCTTTGGAAGTTGGGATGCTCCCTGTCCGAAACAGGGGCCCGCTATTCTCTCCATTTTATACGACTTTCCTCTACCTCCGAGATGTGTGATCCCTCGCCCTGAGCCTTTGAGTGGCTCCAGTTTTCGACCTCTCCCATCGTCCCCGCAGAGGGTGGAGGCTCACTGCATGGTGACAATCGTCACGGATTACACATTTGACTGATCTTCCTCTTTTTCTTCTATCTATGCCGAAATTCCTTCAATGGAATTGTCGTGTATATTATGCTAATTTTGAGGAGTTGGCGAGACTGATAGACTTGCATACTCCGATGGCCCTATGCCTCCAGGAACTTCGACTTCTTAACCGACCTCTGTCGCAACTATTTCAATATAGGTTGCCTCTTACGTCTGAACGTGGTCCTAACAACAGGGGATTGGCTGCGATTTTATTACACGAATCGATTCCTTTGACTCCTCTTCACCTGACCACACACATGAATTCGGTGGTGGCCCGGCTTCATCTGGATTCAACGGTTACCTTGTGCTCTGTATACCTCGCACCCAGTTGTAAATACGTCAAGGACGACCTTCATTTGTTCCGCTCTCTCCCGCCTCCTCTGTTAGTTCTAGGGGATTTCAACACCCGGCACCCTATGGAGTGACTCGGTGTCGTCTCCTCACGGCGACTGGCTTCTGGACGCTCTGTATAGTAATGTATTTAATATCTATCAAATATATATATATACTCCTAACATTGTTAAGGTGTCATTAATTGTAAATGCTTCTAGGCAAAACGTATTCTGAAATTACTGAGCTCATACTACTTGCTTTAAGCCATTAATCATGCAAGCGATAAACAGTAATATTTTTAATATCTATAAAATAATTTTTATAACGTAGTTAAGTTTGAATTTTAAGTTCGATTTTTATCCACGTTATAAAAATATGACCAACGAACAGCAAGTAAATATATATCTTTTTTTCGTAAAAAGTTTATTTTACCTATGAATGTAAAATAATAGGAATCAGAACATGGGCTTGGAAATGGAAATTAAATTTCATTTCGATTTCAGGAAAATAGTCGATTCCTGGGATTTTAGAATTAGATTGCTTTTCATATTTAGTTACATGTGAATGAATAATGGATTTTGGTATTCTAAGTTACAGTACAAATTTATTCACTTTAATATATATATATATATATATATATATATATATATATATATATATATATATATATATATATATATATATATATATATATATATATATATATATATATATATATATATATATATATATATATATATATATATATATATATATATATATATATATATATTTTTTTTTTTACTTTTCCTTTGTTTGCAGGGTCCACAAAAGTTAGTAACTCTGGCAAAATACCTACTTCATCTTTATATTTAAAAAAATCATCTGTCTCATTAAATCAAAAGCCAGAGTCTGGTGAAACGAAAAAAAATTTATTTGGAGAAGGAAGTAAAAACGATTTCAAATTTAATTTTCAGACTGGAAATGATTAATATATTTATTTATTCATTAAATTTTTTTTTTATCCTTGTTTAGCAGTATATGTCTGATTATTTGTATCTGGTTGTTGTTAAGAGTAAATTAATTTTTTTAACAAAATTTATAAATGTCTCTGGTTTGGACTTGTCTTAGGACTGGAATTCTGTATCGTAGTTAATAAATTATTATTAGGAAATAATAATAATAGATCATATTCAATTTTTAGAATATTGATAGTCTACAATGATGCTTAGTTATGTATATAAGTAAAAACGAATGTAGGTTTCTTTACTATCCTCAAACTCATTGAATGTCAAAAGAAAGCTTTTCTCAATGGTAATCGAAATTTGCTATGATCGAGAACCGTACAAAACCAAATTGTTACGGTTTCAGTGTACAGATTTTGATCTCGCTTCTCGGAATATTTTCAAAGTTCAATTTTCAAACTAATTTCTCTTCACCCACGTTTAAATTTATTTTAAACCTTGTAAAATCGGCCATTCCACTACGAAACAACGTTGTGTCGAAGGCGTTTTTGTATCTGCCAGTTGTACGATTTTATATAGATTGTAAATATATAAATAGCATCACTACTATTGTCTTTTTTATTATGATTATCATCAGTAATTATAAGCCCATATAGATTTTTGAGGTAGGCTATTAAACTCCTAAATATTTGTAAATCACCTACAAAGGCTGGGTGACATAAATCTTGGATTTCCAAAGTAATAAAGTTTATGATGTTGATAAACTTGGCAGCTGACATTGTAAACCATATTTCTTACAAGACGAAACTCTTCCATACGATTCCAAGCGGTTAACAAACGTCGAGAAACACGATTGACAATAAACTTAAACTATAACTTTCTTGAATTTCCTAAAAGTTCTAGGAATTTGCGCCTTATGAACGTTAAATCTTTATTTAAATTAGTGGGTATTTAATAATCAGGGGGATCTTTCAAACAGAACAATTGCCATTCAAATACCAGGGCAACAAATCTTAACTCGAGCCACAAACTATAACCTTTTTTTTTAAACGTTAATGTCAGATAGTAAAGACAAATTTTAAAATCAATAGAATTCCTAACAGGTCTACTTTTTATCAAATAATTAAAATCAAATTAGGCAAATTTATAATAGAGCAGACTGTCTAAAAGTCAAGTTCCAAGTTGTTGCAAGACGTCAAAATTAATATCCTAATATCCAAAAAACAATCAATGTGTAATGAAAGGTTATTAATTAGTTAATACATTACGTTCTGAAAGATTTTCATCGATGTGGGTGATATAATTTTTATAACACTTACATTTTTAATCTTATTACCAACGTGGTTAAAGCAAAAGTCGAAGTGCCCTACCTTCTTAAAAAGTAGTCAACAACATTTTAGTGTTATTCAAAATGGGTATCTAGCTTTAGTGCGTATTTTGATACTTTAAAAAACCATAGTTTTATCTACAAAGAAAAAAATGTTAAAAACAATAAATAGTTTTATCTTCTAAAGCAAAAATGTAAGGATTTTCTAATAATATTGTACATCATTAAAAAGTTATCCAAAGCGAAATGTCCGTTTGAGTTATTTTGTTCTCGAGAGAATATTAAATTCCGTTAAAAAAAATTTTTTTATTATTGTTTAACGATCCTTCCTCCTAAAAATCTTGGATCCAATTTTTTGTCGCTTATCTTTCTAGTTTATTCATATGTACGGATGGAACATTTTTATTATATTTTTTAGAAAAAAGATGAATGATTTAAGGACAACTCGGCTGGATGCATGTTCAGGGTGTTGAATATATTAAGTCTAAAAAGGTAAAGAGTTCGTTTCATTCACAATAGATGGCGCTTCGAAGATACCGTAACCCCATTTCCGATAAATAGTAAGTTAGTAATATGTTTTGAATTTCGTATTCACATGATATATCGTTGACGGCTAGGTTGTGCGTTGTATACACGAGGATTGCCTTAACAGGGAAAATAAACTATAGGCTTTGTAGTTTTATCTATTTGGAATTTTGCATAGGTTTTTTTTATGTTTTTTCACAGGGGATTAAAGGTTTGCCATATGTAGGTAAACCTAAGGTAATAGTTATAAAAATATGACCAACGAACAGCAAGCAAAGCAAAGCCTTTTAGCAAAAATACCATAGTTATCCTTGGTTTGTTATAGGAACCTATGAGGTTTCATTGCGCGGAGCCCTATAGTATCCTAATAGTTTTATCATAGGACTTTACCAAAAAAAATTTATGGGAATCGTTCGTTTTTCATCTTTAGTAATTTCATTTTAATCACCATTTTATCTAGTACTAAGCGAATCTAGTATCAAATTATTAAGACCACTTGCTGTTGTTCATATTCCCTCAAGGTTTAAGGATGGTTAAAGGATAATATACATAATATTCAAGTAATTTAAAATTATAAAGGTTTCACAATGTTGAACAGCTTTTTTTTTAACTTGCAGTGAACTGATAACATAAAATGAGATTCATTACAAAGAGTTTTGGAAAGAATTGATCATCATCATCCCTCTCATGAAACCTGGGAAGATGAGAATTTAATTAAAATAAGAATTACCAAAAATATAGAAAAAATTTATTTGACAAAATAAACAAAAACAGATTTCGTATTTAAAGTATATATCTGCTGATCGGAGCTAGTTTGTTGTGTGCAATTGAAAGCTCAACATGTGAATTCATATTATCTATGTATTTCAAAGTCTCTGGTTTTCTGAATTTAAATTTTTGTTCATGTAGCATAAATTTTTTTAAATCTTATTTGATTACTGTAATGATTGTCAGAAAGTTATTCCGGAATTTGGGAAAGATCGCTCTTATAGCATAGTAAGATTTATTAACAAAAATTTCACAGCTTGGTCTCTACCATCCTTTCAATCCAGTGATTACTCTAACATCTTTGGTTATCTGGTTTGTCTCTGTATCTCATTAAAGCAGACAACATAATATTCTTTCTATTCCCTTTTTCTGGTTATTGGATGAACAACTCCGTCACTTTATAATAGCAACAACCTCTTTAACTCGCTCGTTGAGTTGAAATCCTTTTTATCATGCAAGGTTAAATACGTTGATTTTTGTTTATCATGTTTTGAACCCAATTTCTACAGCAAATTCGCAAAGTAATTTGTGTACACAACTCATTACATTCCAAGAGCACACACAAGTAGCAGATTTTCTATTTTTCGATTGCAAAGATCAAAGTTATTTTAAGAAAATCCCACATCCAGTTTTATCCTGATGTGATGTGTAGGTGTGCAAATGATGTTCTGGACTGAACTAGTATGGCTGGTTTAAGTACACATCAACAATCAAAATTTATTATGTCAAAAGATTGAAGTGAGTATGATCTACAGGAAGTAAAAACAATAACTGAGACAGAGACATAGAGACTCGACTGTGGTTATTTGCAGATGGGGTCTGTGGCCAGTTTGGCTGCTACTTGTGTTGGCAGTTGTTTAACTATTTAATGGAATTTTATCTTTCTTAGGATTCTTTAGGAATGAGATTTCCTTTGAAAAACATTGCTGTTGTATTTGCTTAAACCAATAGAGTTAGTTCTTTGATCATCACAATTTTCATCAAATTCCTTACTCCTATTTGTGAACTTGAAATATTAGAAGTTACCCTATAAAGTTTATGCACACTGGAGTAATCCTCTATGGGTAACAGTGATTGAGTAACATCCACAGACGTGTGGCATTGTAAAGTCCTGAAAGAGAAGAGTCAAAATTAGTGTTATAATTAAATAATTTGAGTAGACTTAACATGATTTTTTTTTCGAAGATTGTTGCTTTCAAAGTTCCTTAATATACAAATTTATTATATTTTAGAACACAAAGGGTATGCATTTGAGTAGAAGTCAACTGAAAGGATAGTAAGAAAGAGATGAATAAGAAAAATATATACCCTTGTACGTTTTAATACTGATCGAACTTCGAGAACTTGTAACGAACAAGCAAAAAAGCACTTACATTTTTAAAAAACGTATGAATGGGACAATAAATTTGAAATAGTGCTTATTTTTTAAGCTGCAACTTGTTTAGGTGCTAAATTGAGAGTGCCATATTGACACAAAAAAAACAAACCAATTTTACAAACCTCTATGAAGGAGAACTTCTCCAATATAAAGGAAAACTTAAAATATATAAAGTATATACACTAGATAAAATAGTGAAACATAAAAACAGTTTTTATAAAAGGGAAAGGTTCATAGCGTTGCTATTAAATAATTTAGGACACTTACTGTAACGGTTTCGAAGAATGTTGGTTCCCGAAGTTTCTTAATATACAAATATATATTTAAGAACGGTTAAAGTAAAATATTAGATTTATTTGAAAGATTATAGTGGGAAAGTTCAATTAAGGAAAAAGAAAAATACCTCAACTCATCCACGAAATTGATTTGAACTCATTTTAAGAGAAAATACTAAAGTAATTACATTTTGAAATACTTTTAAAAAACCACGCGGTTTTCACTGAAGCTATTGAAAAAGTTTTAAGTTAAGTTACTGAAGATAGAAGCGCCCGGAGTGAAAAGCGTTTTAGTCATGCCACATTGAAAAATGGCAAAATACTTTTGGTGAAAACAAACATAATGACGAATTTAATTTAATTTTTCCATTTTGAATAAAAACCAAACTATAGATGAAAATATATACAATAGATTAATAGATGAAATAGTGAGAGTATTTAGTTTTTATACAATTTTTGGAGAAATAGTTTTTTGGAGTAAGATAAAAATTACAGCTAAATCTGGCACCTGTGGGTCGCTTTAGACATTTATAAAAAAATCACCAATTTTAGGCTAGTCTTGTTTTGTATGTGGGCTTAGGCCTATATAAAGTTCGAACTTAAGTTTGGTTGTAGATTATTCAGAACTAGCAATTGTTTTTATTTAATATTGCATAAGAATATGCTACACAAAAATATATATTAAGTTAATATCGTAATAATGAAATTTATTTAGGGCAGTGGCCTACCTCGCAATATGAGTAACCGTCATGCCCAACCTTACTTAAGCAGTTCCTTGGCTATACGACAAGAAATTCAGAGATTCGAGTCAGTTCATCCTAGTATTTATGCTATTTATGACATAATTGAATTAATATCAGACCCAGTAATTGCTCAGCAAATTAGGGAGCATGTTGTTTGCATAGAAGGTTTGTGTTATATTTTGTTTTATATTCATGATTTGTTTACATGTTTTAGATGCTCAATAAATTTTTTGCTCAAGTCAGCCACTTTTGATTTCTAATTCTGATATATTTTTTGAGTTCATAAAGGCAAAATGAATAAATGTATTAAATGAAGTATAAGAAAAAGAGGGCACTTTTATGAAAAATTTACTAAAACTTATTCTTTGTTATAAAAATATATGGTAATTGTAGCGTTCACGGGAGTGGATTTTTTCGTACGAGACAAGGTTGCTGAAAATACCTACATACCTACGGGTTGCTAGTTCGATTGAAACTACTTATTCACGCATTGCGAGTTCAACTGAAACTGATACGACGTGCCGTTTTTTTTTGTTTTCTTCTCAGCGTAACTACAAAAAGGAAATGATATGTTTGCTTATTTTTTTTGGTTAATCGACGAACGCCAAATTATTTTGTAAGAAAAAAAAATTAAAAAAACACAAATTAAAAAAAAAAGTTTAAAATAATAGGAATAATTATGACGTCATAATATCGTTTGCCGCCATTATAAAACTCTCTCTCGTGCCCTCGTTGGTGAGGCCGCTCTCAAAAAAAAAAAAAAAAAAAAAAAAAAAAAAAAATCTTTCAATGTTTTGACGAGTTGCTATATTTTAAAATATGGTGAAGCTAAAAATGGAAATAATAGTTAAAATTTACAAGAATTTTGCATGATGCGGGATATGGGGTAATGTGTAATAATAATAATAATAGTTATATATATATTATATATATATATATAATATATATATATATATATATATATATATATATATATATATATATATATATATATATATATATGTAGACAAATGATCGTGTGCCATGCATTTACGATTTCATTGCTGTACTGCAATAATGCATATTTTTATAATACAAGTTGCAAATGCATGGCACACGAGCGTTTGTCTACGGGGGGCTCTGCCCCCCGTACCCCCCGACCCATGAGTGGTGGTGATAAAATTTTCACTTATACTTCTATCTCTACATATTATTATTATTATTATTATTATTATTATTATTATTATTATTATTATTATTATTATTATTATTATTATTTTTATTTATTATTATTTTTATTATTTTATTTTTATATATATATATATATATATATATTATATATATATATATATTTATATATATATATATATATATATATTTTTTTTTTTTTTTTTTTTTTTTTTTTTTTTTTTTTTTTTTTTTTTTTTTTTTTTTTTTTTAACGCCAATGATCCAGCAACCTTGTCGTATCACAAATTCTTAGGCTATGTTGTTAGTTTCAAATTCCTAGGCGTAGTTCTAGTCGAACTCCCAACGCGTAGGTATATTAGCAACCTTGTCTCGTACGAAAAAATCCACTCCCGTGAACGCTACAATTACCAAATATATTTACATGGAGTTTATAATTTTGATTATCAATATATCAACCCAACTGAATATTTATTTGGAGTCAGTAATTTTTAATGATATATCATCCCAGTAAAAATTTAGTTCATCCCCCAAAATTGCTGTATTTTTATGATATTGAAAATATTAAGACAATATAATTAGATGTAATATATCATAATTACGGACAAAATGATCCGAAATTATTCTTTTAGGTAAATTGAGCTACAGAAAATAATTTGGTATTTGGGCATGGTTTGTCTCTCACCTGGCATTTAGTAGTTATTCATAATATAAAGTGGAAATTTATTTTGAAGAAAAACAAAAAAAAATGGGTCAAAGAATCAAATTCAATAAATTTAAAGATAAAATTAAAGTACTAAAAATCCTGTTATAAAAAGATATAATTAGGCCAATTACACGAAACGTGTCTTTGCCTTATAGCGATATTAGCAAAGAATGACATTGTAAAAATTATCAATTATTAATATTGATATTTCATAATATTGTTATTAGATATTTGAAATACTTAAGTACATTCTAGCAACTTTTTATTTTCTTGTTTTCTATTTAGGTTAGGCCAATTTGCTGGCCGTTAGTCTTCATTTACCCTTTAAGTCAAGGTTAGGTTAAGTTGAACTAGTTTATTAACATCAATATATTCTTATATTAGTATCGAAATATTTTCTGGTTATCTTTCTTCACCCAATTTCTTATGCCATATTGTTAGAGTCACAGATGAAAACCAAGCTTTATGATATTCAAAATTTATTTTTACTACCTCAAGTGTATTTTAATTTCGTGAACTTGATTCTCTGACTCATTTTTATTATTTTTCTTCAATATACTTTATATTTCCAGTTTATATTTTAAATAATTAAATACCAGGTAAGAGATGAACCATGCATACTAACCAATAGTTTTGTAAACTAAAAATAAAAAATGGATATTATCAATTACAAGTAATAAAAATAATCAATTAACGATAGATTATACAACTTTAATGGCAGATTAATATCTAGCATCGCACTAGCAAGTTAATGCATCATTGTCAGAGAGTAAATTTAAGAAAATTAACATTCAGAGCTAAAAAAAAAATTTAATGCATTGAAATTATGAAGACAAAATATAAAAGAATTAGGTATATATATTGTTTAATACCTTTTTTTTTTATATTATTAAATGCTGAAAAAGTTTATATTCACAAGGTTAGGCATAATTTTACCCTTTAAGTCTAGGTTAAGTAAAATAATTAGTTTGTTAGATCTAATAAACTAGTTCAACTTAACCTAACCTGAACATAAAAGGTAAAAGTACGCCTAATGGCCAGTAAATAGGCCTAACATAACAAGTGCTGGACCTTTCAGAATGTAATACCGTAATTTTAAAAAAAATTATTTTTAAGTAATTGAATATCTAATTTCCTTTATTTCATAATTTGTTTTTGTAGTTTTAATATATTATCTTTATTTTTTTAAACTCTGAAATAGTTATAAAATTTTGGTAATTGTCAGAATTGACTGTTAACCAATTTTAACCATTTTTGCATAGAACACAGAAAATACAATAAGAATAAAACCAAAACTATTACCTGGAGAGACCTATTACATCATTTATTCAACTAGCAAAAAAATCAATACTTTTCAAGAATAATATGTCTTTAGCATGAACAAAACTTTGATCATGGTTTTCATATGCAATAAAATAAAATATATGCAAAGCCATGGTTGCCAAATTGGAGGAATTCTAGCTGCCATTATATTCAATATTGCCAGAACTTTAAATAATATATATATATGGATCATTCCATGCCGACAGACCGAACTTCAGAAATTTTTCCCACCTCACCTTTTCCAATTTTAATTGACTTTGTATAGATGACAGCCTGGGGTTTAATAGAACTCATACCAAATTTTAGCTCTGTAGGACCCATACTTTGTCTGAAATGGTCACCACTTGAGACTCGGCCTGAGACTATCACCTTCGACTTAACAAAGAGGCATGTTGAGGTCCCTCTGATGCAGCTGGATATGGTTGCAGAAGCCAAAAAATGGTGTCTTTTATATACTTTTATCAATATAATTCAAAAATGAGGTCTATTCGACACTAAAAAATACAATTTAAATTTTTTTTTTTAAATTTGGGAAAAATATAAAATCAAAGTTGAAAGACCAAATTTTGATGCCTAACAACTTTCAAACTACAAACTCTAGAGTTACCAAATTTTTCTGATATATATATATATATATATATATATATATATATATATATATATATATATATATATATATATATATATATATATATATATATATATATATATATATATATATATATATATATATATATAGTGATTAATAGTGTAAAAGCACAAGTTTCTATTACTACCCATTTTTGTGATTTAAAAACCCAAAAGTGGTCAATGTTTGAAGCTTGGAATGAACTTGATCATAGTTAAATACTGACTTGTAGTAAATATCATTGGAAAGAGCAAAGAAAACTATATTAATTAGAAAAATAATGTGGTGTCTCCCCTTTCCACAAAATACAGCAACTCAAAACATGGTAACATATATTGACGATTTTTATGGCCCCTCCAGTGTTATTTAATTGGCTGGAGTATATGTTAAGCAAATGTTAGTAGTATAGGAACCAAGATCTTTGACAAAATATCAGCTAGTATTTTTGGGTGAAATTGAGTACTATCAGTTCTCATTCTTTCCTGAGCACTTTATCCTATTTTATTCCTGTATTTCATTGTTTTAATAAATGTAATTTCAAAAATAAATCTTTGTTAGAATTTTGTGCATTAATTTTTGTTGTGTTTTATTTAAAATAACTATTATATTAAAGGCTAAGTGATCAAAATTGATTTATTCTCAGATTCATTTGTTAATTCTCAAGAATGGACTCTTTCAAGAGCAGTTCCAGATCTTCGTTTAGGGATTGTAGGATCACTGTCTTCTGGCAAATCAGCACTGGTCCACAGGTTTGTGTATAAGTGATTTTTTTTTTAAAATTAGTGACATTGTATTCAATCCAGTGATTCTTAAAATAGTTTGAATATTAATATTCTTTAAAACTGAATATTTATATCCCAAATCATCTATACAATTTTATTTAAAATTAAACAAATTTGAGCAAAACTATATGTTTATTTTTTTTTTCTTAATTCAAATTTGTATATAAATAGATGGAATATTGTAATGAGCATAAATCTTAAAATTTATTTGGATATACTTGGTGGGATTACATGGAATCCTCTTTTATTTTTTACTGCTGCAATTACATGTTATATTTAGTTTCATTCCATCTTTGGCCATAATTTACCAAGATGGTTTTCAATTTCTAGGACTTAATTAATCTTTATTTCATAGGAGTTATTGCAAGTAAGCACATTCTCTAGTTTGTGGTAAAATTATTTTAATGTATTTATTCCCTCTTCAGATATCTGACAGGATCATATATGCAGGAGGAAAGTCCAGAAGGAGGGAGGTTTAAAAAAGAGATAATTCTAGATGGGCAAAGTTATTTATTACTTATCCGAGATGAAGGAGGCCCACCTGAGCTTCAGGTATACAGCTTAAATTGTTCGATCATATAATTTCAAATTTAAAAAAAAAAACTGTGTTGAAGGAATGGAGGGAGGGGGTTGAAATGTTATAGCTTATTAGTAGATCTGAAATTTGAATTGACCCTTTTGATATATAATGTTAGTAGTGATTATCTTATTATTTCATTCTGCAATATGAAAGAGCAGTTTAATAGAAAAGAAATAGGATGGATGTTTTTAATTATTATTATTATTATTATTATTATTGTATAATGAAACTTTTTATTTCAGTTTGCATCATGGGTGGATGCTGTTATATTCGTTTTCAGTTTAGAAAATGAACCTTCATTTAATGCAATTTATAACTACTATGCTAAAATGGCCTTGTATCGGAATACAACTGAAGTACCTCTAATTCTTGTGGGTACTCAAGGTAAGTTTAATTTTAAATTCTCTCTCTTCTCTCTCTCCATTATATATATATATATATATATATATATATATATATATATATATATATATATATATATATATATATATATATATATATATATATATATATATATATATATATATATATATATATATATATATATATATATATATATATATATATATATATATATATATATATATATATATATATATATATATATAGCCGTAAAACAGGGTGAAACTAACCACCCTCAAAAATAAATTTTAATCATTTTTTTTTTTTTAATGAAAGATATAATTTATATTCTCGATTTTGGATTTTTTTGGTAGAATAGTCTTCATATTTCAGTGTTTTATATAAAAGTAGTTTAATAAATGACAACAATAAAAACAAAATTTCCCCCTTTTTGGATATTTTTTTTGACAAAATTTGAAAAATTTTCTAAGGTTTGTCCCTTAATAAATATATTGTACATAATATTCGAACTTAGAGAATTTGAAGAATATGAAAGGTAACTTACATTTAAAATTTTCTTAACCATTTAGAAAATATTAATGTTGTTCAAAGATGGGGTAAAACTAGCCTCCACTCAGGATAAAACTAACCAGAAAAATTTGCTGTAAGTTTTATATTTTTTTATCAATCTGCACAAAATTTTCAGAGGTTGTACAGTTGGGCGGAATACACATTTTTTATTTAGTATAATTTTTTGTGTACCCTATCATATTGGTGTTGTGCACAGGAGAAATTTTGAAAATTTTCCTTTGCACAGCAGCAAAATAGTTGGGTACACAAAAAATTTTTCAGAATAAAAAATGTGTATCTTGCCTAACTGTACAACCTCTAAGAAAATTTTTTTTATACCATCTATTTTGTTGCTGTCCATTGGAAAATTGTTAAAAAATTTTCCCATATGCAGTACCAAAATGATTGGATATGGAAAACTTTTTACAGAGGTTATAAAGCTGAGTGAGATACATATTTTTACAAGATTTTTTATATTCGCAATCATTTTGTTGCTGTGCATGGGAAAACCCAAAAATTTGAAATTTTTCCTGTGTACAGCAATAAAATTGTTAGATATATATATATAAAAAAAATTCTCAAAATTTGTACAGTTGGACATGCTATGCATTTTTTATTTAGAAAATATTTTTGTATACCCAATCATTTTGGTGGTGCTGTGCATGGGAAATTTAAAAAGAAAAAAAATTTCTGTGCACAGCAACAAAATCGTTTGGTATACTAAAAGTTGTTCTAAATAAAGGTGTATCTCTCCCATCTATACACAGTCTCAAAATTTTGTGAATTTTAGATGTCTGAAAAAAAAAGTTATGCCCAATTTTTTTTTTTTTTTTTTGACAAAATTTTTAATTTTCCCAATTATAAGTATTCATTGGCATGTAACTTTTTTTTGGGAGGGAGGGGGGCAGCAGACTTAAAAATTCAATTATAACAAAATAAATACTGATGATTTAACAATCTACAGATGAATTAGCAAGTTATTAAGTCATTTTGACAGAGGGAATGTGCTGAAAATTTTGCATTAATTTGTTCCCATACATGTCTTCATTTTTTTTTTTTTTTTTATTTTTTTTTTTTTAATAAGTAAAAAAAAAAAAAAAATTTTTTTTTTTTTTTTTTTTTATTTAATTTTTTTTTTTTTTTTTTTTTTTTTTTTTTTTTAAGATTATATTATTAATTATTATGAGATATTTTAACAGTTAACTTTTATGAAAGTGATTAGTATAGTCGAATTTGTCCTGGCTAAAATGATTACTTATCAATAAGAGTAAATAATAACAAAGATAAAAAACATAAGCGCCTTATACTTTGCAACTTTAAAGAACTTTTTGTGGAGTTCAAAGCCAAACATCCTAATTATAAAATTGGAAGATCAAAATTTATAGAATTAATACCAAAGTGGTGCATCCTTTCTGGATCATCAGGACCTCATACAGTCTGTGTTTGTTTGTATCATCAAAATGGGGCAAAACTTAGTATTAATTACAAGGATCTTCTTGATTTGCCTGTTTGTGACTTAAATAGTTAAAATTACATGATGTGGAAATGTATTCAATGTCCAGAAGAGAAATCTTAAATGATTCATTGCAAGAAGCAGACACATCTGATATGTCAGACAATATAGTCTTTAAACAGTAGACTTCAACAGATAGGGCTGAAATGTTAACCATTGTTTAATCAATAGAAGAATTCTTTGAGTCCCTTATTGATAAGCACATTACCCTAAAGACCCACCATTACATAGCAAAAACACACAGTTTCTGAAAGAAAGAAAAGATGGACTAAATGAAAATGAAAATATTGTTCTTTTAGATTTTTGCAGGAAACTATACCTTCATTGTTCAGGATGAGGTTTAAACTTACCACTGGACCAATCAAAAGCAACAATCACCAATTTGTATGTTATTACAAACACAAAGGCAAAATCCTAATAGATACTTTTGTGTTATTAGTGATAACTTGGATAACAATACACTTGAGTGTACTTGTCCCAAACACATTTGCTGACTCATTTCTGTGAAACAGTTCCCAATATTAAGAAAGTAATTTACTTTTCAGATGGAGCTTCAAGCCAGTATAAAAATTTTAAAAAATTTATTAATCTTTGCCACCATAAGATAAGTTTTGGCCTTGATGCTGAATGGATTTCTTTGCATCTGCACATGGAAAAAATGCATGTGATGGTGTTGGAGGCACTACAAAGAAGTTGCTGAGGTGAGCCTGCAAAGGCATTTAGATAATTACATTCTTGCATATTGCAGACTTAATATAAAAGACCACATACATATAGGCTATTTAAAAAAGAAGAAATTGCGTTTCATGAACAAATATTAAGGAAGAGATTTGACAACTGTTGGTGCCTTCCTGGAACATGAACATTTCATTGTTTTGTTCCATTTTCAAAAAGTACTATTAGTTGTTACTTAATATCAAATTCACAAGAATGTGAGGTCCTTTCTGTAATGAAACCAGTCTCACTAACTCTTAGAGAAAATAACATAATTGCTTGTGTGTAGGATCAACAGTGGTGGCTTGGAAGTATTATGGACATAAATTTAAAGAATATAGATATATCTGTTAAATTTTATCACCCAGCTGCACCTAGAACTTCATTTAAGTTAAAACATGACATAGTATGGGTACCACTGACAAATGTACTAAGAAAACGTAGTCTCTCTGAATTTTCAACTGCTACTGGATGGTGCTATAATATTTCAGCATCACTGTCAGATGATATTTCATTACTGTTAAACACATACAAGATAATTTGTATGGAACTTATTTAATGGTTTCATTACTTGTAAAGATTACTTTTTAAGTATCTTAATTCAATCAATCATTTTATTTAAAAAGTATTTCTAATTTTATTAGGTTAAGCTGGTATTTCATTTTTTGGGGTCAGTTAATTGAAATATATTTTAAATATTATATACATTTTGTTGCTTAATTACACTAAAATTAATCACATAATACGTACAAAGGAAAGAAATATGCCCATAGTAGTAAATTTAAAATTTTTATATATATTTTGCAATTTTGGAAGTCTGTATCTCTGAAACCACACATCTCAAAGTCATAATTTTAACAGAAGATACATATTATGGAGTACTTTTGGTCATCCAAAATTTCAGGTTTTCAAATAACTGTCCAATATGAATTGAAGATCAAAAACTTCAATTTTTTAAAGAATGAGATTTTTAACCACCCTGTAAAAAAAAAACTTTGCAAGCCTCAAACTTGAAATAATTATTAACTTAAAGCATACATAAGTGTCTAATTCTCCACCAATTTTTACATCTTGAAATAATTGCCTTTATCCATTAATATAGCCCCAAATATGTCAATTTAAACAATTTTAAAATTTTTAACAACAAAATTAACAATGAAAATTTATTTTTAGGAAAAAATTATAAAATAAAAAAGTTGTACCTTTCAACATACTTAACATCACAATATCTGAAAATTTCTTCTAGGATTGACTAGTGCTGAGACATCAAAGTTTCAAATAACCCCTATAAATGTCAAAAAATACACTACCCCAACAAAAAAATGGCTACCCTGTTGAAGCCAATTTGAATTTCAAAAAAATAGTGGTTTTGAACTGTCAATAGATTTGAAGATGGATTGGGAACCAACCTTGTACCACTTCATATGGATTAACCCGATAGAAAAGTAGAAAAAGTATTGAGAGAGGACAGTAACCTTATGAACATCACTATTAATGGATTTAAAGGTTGAATTGTGGCCATTTACAACAGCTGTTATAGAACAACTGGAAAGAAGAACATTCTTAAAGAGGGAGTATTGAAATCAAAACGTTTTGCCAGACTCTTATCAAAGGCTTTTGATATGTCCAGCATGACAGCAGAAGATATTACTGAAATGCTTAAAAGCTGAGGACCAAGAGTCAAAGAGAAGGGAAAGAAGATCACTGGTAGAGCATTTTTTACCAAAGCCATACTGGTGATCAGAGATTAGATTTAAAGAATTGAGATGCTTCCAAATCTACCTGTTAAGGATAGATTTGAAAACTTTAGAAAGAATTGAAGTTAAAGAAATGGGACTAGTTGGAGGCTTGAGAGGGGTTGCCCTTCTTTGGCACAGACTGAATGAGCACATGTTTCCAGCAAGAAGGGAAGGTTGAAGTAAAAAGACAGAGACAAAATACTTTACCAAGGTAGGGTGCAAGCTCAAAAATAAGTTTTGAGAACTGCAGGAGAGATACCATCAGGACCATGCATCTTCTTAACGTTAAGCTCTGAGAGAGAAGAAATGTCATCTTGAATAGATGAATTGGAAGTAGTTGAAGGAGGAGGAATAGCTCCAGAATTGTCTAAAGCTGAATTAGAGGCAAAAGTTAGAGCAAAGAATTCAGTTTTAGAAGGCAAAATAGCAGTTGTTCCATCGGAAGATACTAGAGGAGGGAAAGAGGAAGAAGCGAAGAGTTGACATTTTTTGCAAAGTGCCAGAATGGGTGTGAAGAAGAACCAGAAAGATTATTGCATTTTCAAGGAAGAAAAGAGTTATGGTGTTATGGGGGATAGATTTTGCATGATTCTGGGATGAAATATAAGTTGAATGAGTTTCTGAAGTTTGAAGACGATGGTATCCCTGAAGGCTGCTTCCCTGTGCCAAAAAGCACAAAAACATGCAGAGTTAAACCAAGGTTTGTTAGGCTTAGTAGAAGAGAAAGAATATGGAATGTACTCCTCCATTCCAGAGAGAATCACCTCGGTAATGTGCTCTGCACATTGAAGCAATATAATTCCATGAAAAATCAAAGAAGTAAGACGCTAGGCACACTAGCTTGCCACAAACACTTCCTTGCACTGGGAGGGGCTTTCTTGGAGAAGACTTGATAACATAGAAAAAGATACAGAAATAAGAAGGTGATAGAGGATAGAGTTTAACAATTTATGGAGAAGGATTAGAAATTAGGAAAAGGTCTAGAATGTTGGGTTCCTCTGCAAGGTGATCAGGAATATGGGTTGGAAACTTCACAACTGCTCAAGGTATTTATGGATAATGAAATGGGAGGTATGTTCATTGGCTGTATCATGATAGCAAGAAGAAAGCCATTGGCTGTGGTGAACTTTAAAAGAACCTTTGTACAATGAAAACTTATTTATATAATTATAAAAATAATAATTATTATTAAGTTTAAGTATAATAATAATAATAAATATAAAAATGTTCTAAACTGTGAAGAACAAAAATTGAAGTATGGATACTTTCTTTTAAATTTCCAAAATGTTTCTTGCACTGTAAACAAAGGTTTATACAGTCGGTTGCATTTCATTTGCAACCACATTGTACAAATAGAAATGTTTGAGTGGCAAGTGTGCACACACAATTCTCTCATCCGTTATATTAAAGGGTGAGTTTGCAAAAAAATTTCAACTGCACAGTATTTTCTGTGTTTGGAATAACCAATTTTTTTTTTTTTTTTTTTTTTTTTTTTTTTTTTTTATACATTTTTCCGAGATGAAATATAAGTTGCGTGAGTTTCTGGAGTTTGAAGACGATGGTAATCCTTGAAGGCAACATCCCTGCGCGGATAAACCAAGGTTTGTTAGGTTTAGTAGAAGGGAAAGAAAATGGAAAGTACGCCTCCATGCCAGAGAGAATCACCTCTGTAATATGTTCTGTACACTCCAAGGGACTCCTCCCACGGAAGCAATAATCATTCCACAGGAAATCAAAGAAGTACCGAAATACCACAAACGTTTCCTTTCAATAGAAGGGAGCCTTTCCTGCTGAAAACTTGAAGAGATAGAAGAGGGTACAGATATAAGAAGGTGACCGGATGAACCCAGAGGAGGAAAGAGTTTAACAGAAGGTTCCAGAAGGTTTGGAAGTTAGAAAAAGATCTAGAATGTTGGGTTCATCTCCAAGACGATCAGGGATACGAGTAGGGAGCTGCACCAACTGTTCAAGGTCGTTTTGGATAGCGAAATGGAAGGAATGTTCACCAGCTGTATCATGAGAACTAGAAGAAGCCATTGGTGGTGGTGAGCATTGAAATCACCTAATATGATGATTTCAGATAAAGGAGAGGAAGATAGAATGGAGTCCAACTATTTTGGAGTTTAAATAGTCGAAGAATTTAGGATAGTCAGTAGAATTAGGAAATAAATAAACAGAACAAATGAATTTAGTCGTAGAATGTCTAGAGAGCCTGAGCCATAAGATGGAGAATTTGGAAGACTCCAAATTAGAGACACGAAAACAAATGACATCGTTGCTCACGTATTTACAATAGCCGCCTTTGGCTGAAGATTGAGGATAGAGACAGTAGGAGGAAACAGAATAGGGTTTGATATCAGAGCGCTCAAACATATGAGTTTCTGTTAAGAATAAGAGGTGAGGTCTAGAAGTAGAAAGGTGATATTCTACAAAGTGGAAATTGGAATGTAGACCGCAAATGTTGCAGAAATTAATGAAAAAAATAGACCGTGCATCAGGAGAAAATGGCTGCAGAGTCTTGGTGACATCAGCCCCATCACAGGAGGCCATCAGCTCCCAAGTGGGGACGGGGAAGGGGTGGATGAAGGGCAATTTTTGGAAGCCGCCCCCCTGGGCTTCTCCGAGGCTACTGGTGACGCCATTATTAATTAATTTATTTATTTATTTATTTAAAAAAAAGGGTGTATGTCTGTATTGGTGTTTTGTGTGTGTGAAGGAGAGCCTATTTCTTGAAGAAGAAGGTGAGATGAGCGCGAATGGGAGCGAACCATTGGGCACCGGGATGAGATGGGAAGTACCCTTAACATCCCATATACCCAATGGGGGATAATCTCATCGCCTAGGGGGCGCTACTTCCCTCCCCGTTTGCTATCGTTATTTTATTTTATTTTTTAATAGAAATTAACGACACTCCTCATGCAATTTTATTAATTTTTCTTTTCATTTGTATCGTTCTCGTATAGGAATTCTGGCTTTCCATCAAAATATGATGCACTTATCAATTATAAAACCTGAATATTCATCAAGATATGATCACACGCATGGCAGTCTCCTTTTTATTATTATTATTTTTTTTTTTTTTTACACACACACACGGCACCACTACTCACGAGCAAAGCCCTATTCAAGGAGGGAAGCTTACTTCCCGTTATTTTGTGCTTCATATGACAAACAAGAAATATTAAGAAATATTTCCTTTCGAGTCTGCGTTATAAACATTAAACTTGCAAAAATATATCAAACAAATTATTTAGCACAAGTTAACTTTGAAGTTTTAGAAACCACAATTTCACATCCAAACAAGAACCTGTTTCACGCTTAAAACTAACGTCGTATTAATCAGTTTGAACCTGTTTCTTATCATTTATTATATTTTTCAAGCTATTTCTACATACAGTCTGTGATAACGCTTTCCGCCAAAGGGTATTGACAAATTAAAATTTTATGAGTATTATCAGTTTAAACTATATCAATTACTTTCTATATTAGATAAATATGAAATAGCAATGAAAAGGGAAATATTGTAAATTTAGAAGGCAAGTCGCCGCGTGTTAATATTATTCAATTTGACTAAAAATTTGCACATGTCATGCTTACGTGTGTTGAACAAAATAGGGTGAGCACTCATTTAAAAAAAAAAAAAATTATATATATAATATATATATATATATATATATATATATATATATATATATATATATATATATATATATATATATATATATATATATATATATATATATATATATATATATATATATATATATATATATTCGTTTTTAAAAATAAAAAAGATTTTTTGTTTGAGTTGGTCAAAAAAAAAAGGAAACCTAATACCAGTTTCATCCTGCAAGTTGTTCAAATATATTATATAATTCTGTTCCATTTACGGACTCAAAAATCAAGTTTTGTGGTCATTCATTCATGATCACAACTTCAATTTATGCCACAAAGAAACAAAATTTTCTCCATTGACTAAGAAACTACCCCCCCCCCCCCTCTCTCCCTCCCTCTCTCTCTCTCTCTCTCTTCTCTCTCTCTCTCTCTCTCTCTCTCTCTCTCTCTCTCTCTCTCTCTCTCTCTCTCTCTCTCTCTCTCTCTCTCTCTCTCTCTCTCTCTCTCTCTCTCTCTCTCTCTCTCTCTCTCTCTCTCTCTCTCTCTCTCTCTCTCTCTCTCTCTCTCTCTCTCTCTCTCTCTCTCTCTCTCTCTCTCTCTCCTCTCTCTCTCTCTCTCTCTCTCTCTCTCTCTCTCTCTCTCTCTCTCTCTCTCTCTCTCTCTCTCTCTCTCTCTCTCTCTCTCTCTCTCTCTCTCTCTCTCTCTCTCTCTCTCTCTCTCTCTCTCTCTCTCTCTCTCTCTCTCTCTCTCTCTCTCTCTCTCTCTCTCTCTCTCTCTCTCTCTCTCTCTCTCTCTCTCTCTCTCTCTCTCTCTCATATATCAATATGATTATTATTATTATTGACACCCTACCCTTGTGTTGAAGATCACATATATTTTGTGTATTTATCGTAGATCATTTCTGTTTTCTTCACAACCATAGAGAGTGCACAGGAAAGTTCGTATCTCCACATAGGTGTCCTATAGGTGTGGATAGGACACATTTAGGTACAAACTAAAGATTCCGTTGCGAGATTTGTGTAACCAATCTAAATAAATAATAATGATTGAATGCGAATAAAATAACAAATCTAACCAAGTTATTTAATGCTTTTAAGTTTTTTCCACTGAGTTCATCATAAGTACTAGAAAACTATAATTAGCACAACTTTTACCTTTGGAAGAAATTTGTAGGTATAAATTCCTGCATTAAACACATTACAATTTTGTTGAATGGCACCTGGATAATAGACTATGCTCCGTTAAAAAAGCTGAAGCGACATTTGAAGTTTTAGAGGAGGGGAGGTTGTTAATAAAATGGGAACAGAAAGACCGAGAATATAACAGAAATTATTGAAAAAAAGTAGAAAATACATGTGCTGTTGAAAACAGAAACCGTACCACCAGAGGTAGTTTAAATTTGTAGACCTAATGCAAGGTGGAGGAGCTAATGAAGGTGTATTATTCGGTTGAATTCAACCGTATACAACTTAACCTCCACTCTGTTTGCTATAGTGATTAAGATTATGCAGATCACGGCAGGGAATCGAAATATCGAAACTGCTCGAGCCCTTGTCCCAGATGTATTTTGAACATTGATATTCAATATATATATATTATATATATATATATTATATATAATATATATATAATATATATATATATATATATATATATATATATATATATATATATATATATATATATCAAATTAAAAAATATTTCTTGATAATAATTAAATTAAATTTGAATATTAAAAATTACCAATTTTTACCAGTTTTTAAAAACTGCTTCTGACATTTCTCATTCCGGTGAGAGAACCACTAGTTTATAGATGGGGAAAAGAGGGGGAATAGAGTGTCCTGTCTCTAACGTTGATTGACCGACACACCCCTTGCCTTCACTGTTTTTTTTTGTTTTTTTTGTTTTTTGTTTTTTGTTTTTGCTTGATACACCAATTCCCGTTATATAATGAAGTGATTGAATATATATTGGTTAAAAAGTAGATTTATTAGATAGCACGAACTTCATGAACTATATATTATATATATATATATATATATATATATATATATATATATATATATATATATATATATATATATATATATATATATATATATATATATATATATATATATATATATATATATATATATATATATATATATATAGCGGAAAAAAAAATTCAGTTGTAAATTAAAGGTCAACAACAAATTTCAACTCTACGCTGTTTACGAGTGAATCAGAAGGAAGTAGTTAAAAAAAAAAAGTCTCTAAATTAACTCTACTAGTATATTACATTGAGAATGAGCTTAGCGTTTAAGTCTTGGGTCAGGGAGATTGGCAAAGGAAAGACTAGATTGTGGGAGGGCTTGAAATATTATTATATATATATATATATATATATATATATATATATATTATATATATATATATATATATATATATATATATATATATATATATATATATATATATATATATATATATATATATATATATATATATATATATATATATATATATATTATATATATAGAGAGAGATAGAGAAGAGAGAAGAATTTGCCGACCTAAATTATTTTATCTTGTTTTATGCTTTATAAGTTACGAAGAATTTGACGCGTGCAGATGAACATCTTTAAGCGAGCTTTGAGCATCGTTTACGGCTTAGTCGCGTAAGGCGTCTTACGCCCAGTCAGGGATTGAACAGACGAAAGAGTAATAATAATAATAATAATAATAATAATAATAATAATAATAATAATTAATAATGATAATAATAATAATAATAATAATAATAATAATAATAATAATAATAATAATAATAATAACAATAATAAAAATAATAATAATACAGTATTGTTTGTTTACGTGGTCCTCCATTTCCCCACCCCCCCAAGCCCCACCTGCATAAGCCATGAACGATAATAAATAGACGTTGGGGGTTGGAAATTTGGGGATTGACCGATGGGAGAATGAAAAACCTCTATTCCAGTTTTCAGCTGCTGCACTTACTCTCAGATGGCTTTACAGTTTCAACAAAGGCTATATATATATATATATATATATATATATATATATATATATATATATATATATATATATATATATATATATATATATATATATATATATATATATATATATATATATATATATATATATATATATATATATATATATATATATATATATATATATATATATATATATATATATATATATATATATATATATATATATATATATATATATATATATATATATATATATATATAT
>SEYY01003734.1:55000-75000 GCA_009176605.1 Armadillidium nasatum
ATAGCCGCTGTTGTAGACGGCCACCGTTCTTCCTTTAAATCTATTAATAGTGGTGTTCCTCAGGGTTCTTTCCTATCCCCAACACTTTTTCTACTTTTCATTAATGACCTTCTCTCTATTACCTCATCTCCTATCCACTCCTATGCTGATGACTCCACCCTTCATTATTCCTTCCAGTTTGAAAAACGTCCCACCCAACAGCAGTTGATAGACTCGAGAAGGGTAGCCTTGGAGCAACTAACCTCTGATCTTTCTCGTATTTCAAATTGGGGCAGAGAAAATATGGTTGTTTTCTTTCATGGAAAGATCACATTACTTCTCTTTCTAAACAAGCTTCTAAGAGGTTGGGTGTTCTGAGTCACCTTCAGAATTACTTCACGCCACCCCAGTTGCTTGCTCTGTATAGGGGTGTAGTTCGCCCCTGTATGGAGTATGCTTCGCACATCTGGGGTGGTTCCACACATACAGCTCTCCTAGAGAAGGTGGAGTCTAGGGTATTTCGTCTTATCAACTCTCTTGCTCTTACTAACTCTCTTCAATCTCTTTCTGCCCGTCGAATTGTTGCGTCACTCTCTCTTTACTATCGCTATTACAACGGACACTGCTCTTCTGAACTCTCTCGTCGCATACCTCCTCCATTGAGAAGAGCTCGTGCAACACGCCTTTCTACACAGTTTCATCCTTTCTCTGTCCAACTCTCCGATCCCAGACTTAACCGCTATTCTCAATCTTACATATACTCTACTGGTAAAGTCTGGAACACACTCCCTTTATCTGTTTTCCCAACTTCCTTTGAATTGCATACTTTCAAACGCCGTGTATCTGGACACGTATGCCACAATTGACCAGGATAGATCTCTCCCAACTCCGGTGGAATTTGGTAGGCCTCTGGCCTTTGCCCAGCGGAGGAGTATATATATATATATATATATATATATATATATATATATATATATATATATATATATATATATATATATATATATATATATATATATATATATATATATATATATATATATATATATATATATATATATATATATATATATATATATATATATATGCGTGTGTGTGTGGGAGAGAGGGAGAGAAAAAAATTTAGACATTTTATAGTTTTAAAAAAATAAAAATAAAAAGTCTTAAACTAAAAAGTTGGTACAAACTAGGTGAGTAGGGAAGGGAGTCGGTAGGAGTCGCTTAATTTACCGATTCCGACTCTCCATCCCTGTTCTAAACATTTATTATTCCTAACAGATAATATTTTAATTTATAAAATATACTTGGGCACAACTAGGAACCGACCGGGGCTGGAATTTGGCCGGGGCCGGGGCCGGGGTCACCCAAATTTGGCCGGGGCCGGGGCCGGGGTTATGGCCGGGGTTTCCTAAAATTTGTAAAGAGGTCAAAAGCACTGAAATTTTAGGTTAAGAAAATTAGATATAAGGTTTATTTAATTGTAAGGAAGGAGTAGAATAGCCAACATTCACTTAAATTAATGATTACATGCATTTTCTATATTTAAAGTTTAAAAAAAGTACAAAAATTAAAAAAAAAAATTATTCTAATTCATAATAGTGATTTAACACGTTTACCTAGGTAAGACCCAAAGGTAAAGTTTGAAAAAATGTAAGATATAAAATTATCAATTTAACCTGTATTTATACATATCATTGTTATTTTATTGCTATGTATCAATCTTGTATCATTTAGCTGCATTATTTAAAAATTATTATTTTGTTTATACTTTCAGTCAATATGGCTAAAAGATCAGCTTCTGCAGTATTTGAATACTTTACAATGTTTCAGGATAGGCTCGAAATAGCTAAATGTAACATCTGCAGTCAGAAAATTAGAAGAGAACCTCCGGGTGCTACAAGTAAAAAAATTTCAACCAAATCTTTTTGGAGTATCTAAAATCAAAACACAAAGATGAACATTCACTAGCAGAAAAGGAGCGGTCAAAAGAAACAGAAAAAAGAAAAAAATCTTAATTTTCTTATATTTTGTTTGAAATTTTTTTTATTATTTTGAATGATTGAGCTGAAATTTTCAAAATATGTGAATTTTTTCACGAAGTTCTGAGTTGATTTCGAGCATTTTTTGAGTCTATAACGGTTTGAAAAGTTATTTGGACCCAAAGTTGAAAAAAATGAATAACTGGGTCAAACCACTGGTCCACATGAGCTGAAAAATTTAACTGAATACCTTTGCCCCAATTTCTTGCATTGGTGGGAATAGATTTTTGAAATATCAAAAAATAGAAATTTTTTTTGCAAAAATCGTACCCTTCTGGAGGAAAAAATTATTTAAAAAAAAAAAAATGCTACCTACTATTTTTTTTATTTGTGAATATTGTTTAGAAGAGGAACAGGGCAACAATTTTTATTTAGTGCATTTTTAAATGCCCTTTGTTTGAAGCGAGATATAGCCTCTCAAACTTTGGGAATTTTTGAAATTTGGCCAAAAATGGACCTTTTTGAAGGCTATATCTCAAAACCAACGAATCTCATCGAATAAAGTACATAGAGGAATTTGTAGCCCCACCCTCCTCTATACACACCAAAAATAGGAAATGTTATAGTTGTATTTTTTAAAAAAAAGATTTTGTAAAAAAAAAAAAAAAAAAAAAAAAATTTCAAAAAAATTTTTTTTTTTTTTTTTTTAGTTGGTCAGTTTTTGGCTTATAACATTTTTCCTATAACTCTGGAAACAAAAGTCTATTAGGCTTTTGTAGCCCATTTAATTTTGAATAAAATAGTTCAACTTTCAGCTCATTATAAAAAGTGGTTTGGCACCACCATTCTATTGAAAAAGGGTAAAATTTCCACAAAAAAATTTTTTTTTAACCGTAATAGACTCGGAAAAACGCTAGAAAGGGACTTTTCTTACCGGTAAAAAATCTATATACACTGAAAGTTTCAGCAGAATCGGCTGAAAATAAAAAAAATAAATTTTTTTTTGCATAATTTGCCATTTTAACCCCGGCCGGCAACCCCGGTTTTCCCTGATTTTTAGCCGGGGCCGGGGTTGGCCGGGGCCGGGGCCCCGGTCGGTTCCTAGGCACAACCATGAAATACATGACTAAGTATTGGTTGTACAGGGAATGCAATTCTCAGCTACCTAGCAGTACACAAATCTTCTATCTTATTACTGTGCATTTCTTATAATAATTAAAGTATCGGTATCGGCACTTAAAAAAATAGAGTATCGGTATCGGCCTCTTTACTGGTATCGATACATCTCATATATATATATATATATATATATATATATATATATATATATATATATATATATATATATATATATATATATATATATATATATATATATATATATATATATATATATATATATATACCTTTTTTTTTTTTTTTTTTTACCTTCTCACCCCCTGACCAACCCATGTTGAGGCGGCCACACTTCGCTAATGAAGCTTCCTGCCGCAGTCGGTCTCGTCCAGAGATCCTTCAAAGAAGTGATGCCCCAGAAGAGTTTTGGGGCGAGAGTTGGAAGGACAGCGTAATAGAAAGTGTTTCACGGTCTCCGGGGCCATTCCGCATCTAGTACAGTATATATATATATATATATATATATATATATATATATATATATATATATATATATATATATATATATATATATATATATATATATATATATATATATATATATATATATATATATATATATATATATATAGTGCTATATTTAAGGCTGACACATCTGATACACAGTGTTTGAAAAATTAGATGAAAGGAATTGGGGAAGTTGAAAATGGAAATGTGTTCCTAAATTTCATAATAGAGTACATTAAAATTTTTTAAAAAATAATAAAAAAAAAATTAATTATTTCTTTCTAGAAAATTTTAGATCAGAGAGCGTTGAACATGGTATATAGAGAACGAATTAAATTGAAAAGTTACACTAGCTTTCCAGAAAGAAGCATGTATGCTAGTAGAGAGTTTTGTATATTAGTAATGTGATAAATGCTTAAGGAGAGTTGTGCAAGAGGTCAATGACTTATCAAATATTTTTGGAGAAGGTAAATGGAAGTAGGAGACTTCAAGTGAAAAACCTAGACTCCATCTTGTTAAAAAAGATTTGGACCACCCCAGATCTGGGTGCATACTTTTTAAAAAGGACAAACTAAACATTTATGCAGAGCATGCAACTTTGGTGATGTTAAGAAATTCAGAAGGCACTTCGAGCCTTTAAATTCTTTAACGCTAATGTACTGAGTAATTGATTATTCTAAGGTAGATCATAAGCACAAGAATTTAAGAACATTGCGTGATTTTAGATGAGAATTATCGGCGTCATTATTGTTATAGCTACTGGATTGAGAGAGAGTCTTATTTTTAAGACACTGATTATTTCAATAAGCATCCAGCAAGAAAGAAAGTGTAGAAGTGTTAAATTTTAACCAAAACACAATGCAAGCTTGAAAACCCCGATCTTTTATGCAGCATGAAAAATTCGTCAGATCATCATTACTTCTTAGAATTAATCTCACAGAAAAAAGAAATTATGACAATATGCTTAAATAACTGAAATAAATGGTAAATGAGAAATATCATTGGAATCATTTAAAGTTATTAGTTGCAGTGATTTGTGTGGAAAGTTTCAATACTGTAGCAGAAAAAAGACAATTGCGAAGCCCTCAGAGAAAACAATAAGCCACATAAAGAGTGGAAAGAATGTGAATGTGAAAAAGTTTTTTGCATTTCTATAAAGAATTTTTTTTTTTTTTTATCAGCAGTGAATAGATGCTTATGTATTTCAATGTTAAAATTTAAGTGCATTATTTTATTGAGTTTGAAGATGGCCCTCATTCCTGACGACAGACTACGTACGTTCGAAAATAGAACGAAAACAGAGTTAAAGCAAATATTTTATTTATTCTTTTTAAGTTAAATGAAAAGGAAAAAATACGCTTAGATAGATAGATAAAAAAGAGAGAGAGAGAGATTGCGCGCACGCGCTCGCCTGGAGATGACTGCGTAGAGGTTGTTTTAAGTTAATAAATGTGTAAAGGAAAGAATATTGGAAGTGTTTCATTAAACTGGAAAAAATAGATAACATGAACTGAATGATTGAAAAAGATTGAAATCAAGAAAGAAAAATAGTGAGGAAAGAATGGTCAAGCATCATTTCAGATGGGTCTGAAATGTGGACTAATTGTTAATGTTTATTATCTCTCAAGCCTTATTTGAAGTAAGGAAGTTACACTTGACTGCCTTTAGGTTAGCCGCTCAACTTTTTTTTTTTTTTTTTTTTTTTTTTTTTTTTTTACATTGCCATATGACTCATAAGAGGTCAAATCTAATTATGTTGATTTTGATGAGAGTCTTCTTCAGATTTAAAAAAGAATGACCAATTTTTATTTTTGGTGTTTCTCAGTAACTCCTATTTTATTTCCTTTTACGTTTGTATTTTATATTTTATAATTTGTTTGAATTTCTGGCCTTTTATAAGAGTATTTCTTTCTATATCTTTAGAAACATTATTTTTACTATTTAATGATAGAGTTGTCATAACTTGCATACGTGAATGCTCACCATCTTATTTATATATATATATATATATATATATATATATATATATATATATATATATATATATAATATATATATATATATATATATATATATATATATATATATATATATATATATATATCAACAGATGCTATCAGTGAGAACAATCCTCGTGTAATTGATGATGGAAGAGCTAGAAAACTTGCTGCTGACCTTAAACGTTGTTCATATTATGAAACTTGTGCAACATATGGATTGAATGTAGACAGAGTCTTCCATGATGGTAATTACCAAAAAAAAAAAAAAAAATTTTTATTTACAATTGCGTATTTTACAGAATTTTCAGAATTATTTTTATTGTAAAACTTACTTTGTTTTTAATGTCTTAAAGCGTGTTCTAAAATCGTGACTCAAAGGATGCAGCAAGCAGCTTTCACTCCAAATAATTCTCGTCCAAGTACTCCCACTCATCTTCTTCGGTACCCATCAACCAATAACGGTCTTAATCCCTCCTCCGCATACTCTACTTCCAGTTCGAGTGGTGTTTGTGTCCAGAGTGTTAATCCCCTTGTTACTGGTTCTTCTCCAAGCCATGTTTTTGGTAACACATTTTCCAAGGTATGTATTTTTCTCTTCAGATTTTATGCAAGGTACCCATTATTGTAATTATATATATATATATATATATATATATATATATATATATATATATATATATATATATATATATATATATATATATATATATATATATATATATATATATATATATATATATATATATATATATATATATATATATATATATATATATATATATATATATATATATATATATATATATATTCTTTACTGATTAAATTACTTATTAGTTTATATTGCTTTGAGTCCTTATTTATGCATTGTTTTTGGGATATTATCATATGTTCCTTCAAGTGGTATTTGATCATTGTCTGTAGAAAGAGAATTGAATATTGTGCTGTCTTTGGTCTGCTGCAGATCTGTAAGGAGTGGGTGTTTTGACTTTTTCTCAAAAAGGCAAAAGTTTCAAACTTTTTAGCATTTTAAATCTGGTTATATATATATATATATATATATATATATATATATATATATATATATATATATATATATATATATATATATATATATATATATATATATATATATATATATATATATATATATATATATATATATATATATATATATATATATATATATATATATATATATATATATATATATATATATATATATATATATATATATATATATATATATATATATATATATATATATATATATATATATATATATATATATATATATATATATATAGTAAAAGGTTTTAACCTATTACTATAGATGCATTGTACCCGTATATTTGAATTTGCAACTTTATTTTTATTATATCAAGTATACTTATTTATGCTTAAGCCCTTCTTATTTAATAAAATTGTTGAACTCATATAGGCCTAGTTGGTTATTTAGTACAAATATCATTGAAGGCAAATTATGATAAATTATGTTAATGGATAATTTTACAATATAAACTAAGAAAGAGAAACGTTCTTACAGCACAGAGTAGCAGCAAAAAAAAAAATTTCTCGATATATATTTTGTATTTAGAATGAAAAGATGAAAATTATAAGAAATCTGTAAGAGATAAAAAAGCTCTCCCTTACTTAGTTTTTAACTTGTGTGTCTCTTTATCTCTTCAACATGACGTTGGCGCTCCGGCTTTTCTGTAGGTTCTATATTAACAAATGCTCAAGCGAGATGATCTTTTGCATTCCATCACCATTGCAACAACCCCATAGCAAAAATAGGATACCTTATCCTCGCACGATTTCTTTGTGGAAATGACAACTCCAGGCTTACTTGTTATGGTACTTTCTTTCCAGCTACAAATGAACTGCAAAATTCATTGCCACCATCTCGTTTTTTTTCCAACTGTCAACTGTGTTTCACCTTTCTCACTTCAAAAACTGCATCTGCGCCCACCTGTGAGTTTTATTTAGGTTAGGTTTGGGTGGGTTTATTCCCCTGCTTTTTCTTGTAAAGCCCCAACCCTCACTGTTCCTGGAGTGATGGTAAAAAATTAATAGATTTCGAAAGAGTGTCATTTAAATACTGTAAATATAAAATAAACTTTGGTTCTTTGTATTTATGTTAAAATAATTCTGTTTTAATTATGAAAATATATAAATTGTCAAAATTTGAAATTTTTACAGCAAGAAGCGTCGGTGCGAAGTGCTTTTAACAATGGACCAGAATTAACAGCAATGACAAGAACAGATTCCTTTCGTGATGATGCTTTCAAGAGGGTTAGCGCTCCTTGTACAGTCACCTCTTCAACATTTGCGGCTCTTCCTACAGTGTCAACATCTACGGATACTTCAAATGTCCGAGACCCTCTTCTTCCTCCTCCACCTCCACCTTCTAGTAAAGACTTGCCAACTCCTTCTTCAACACCAACAACAACAAGAAAAAGCAGAAGAAAATCAAATTTATTTACTCCTAAGAAAAATGACGATAAAGACAAGAAAAATGAGGAGGTTGGGAGTGGAAGAGCAATTCCTGTCAAACAGGGTTATTTATATAAAAAGTCTAATAAAGCTCTTAATAAAGACTGGAAGAAGAAATACGTCACACTTTGCGATAATGGCCGGCTTACCTATCACGCAAATTTACATGTGAGTATATTCAGTTAGAATTCGTTTTTTTTTTTTTTTTTTTTTCATATCTTAATGGCTTATATATATATATATATATATATATATATATATATATATATATATATATATATATATATATATATATATATATATATATATATATATATATATATATATATATATATATATATATATATATATATATATATATATATATATATATATATATATATATATATATAATTTTTTTTTAGGATTATATGGAAGATGTGCATGGTAAAGACATTTCTTTACAATATACAACGGTAAAAGTTCCTGGAATGAAACCAAGGGGATCAAAAGTTGTTGGAACAGAAAATGTCACTTCGGACTTAAATTCTTTAAATCTTGCGTCTTCAACACTTTTAAATAATATTTCTTCAAGCGGATCATCTTTAGGGGTCAAATCATCTCTTAGCGGAATAAATAATAATATTAAAGACAAGGTTATAAATTTAACAAAAAAAAAAAAAACAAAGTTTTATCTGATTAATGACTTCATACTATATATACTCTTTATTGACATTTTATTTGATATTCTTATTACTAATACACTATTTGCAGGTTATGCTTACTTCCTATGAAGCTTTACATGAAGTTCATTCAATGAATGGAGTTGAAAGCACTTCTAAAATGGATACACCTAACGTTAAAAAAAGACATAGAAGAATGAAAAGCAGTGGATTGAAGAATGCAGAGTGTGAAGGTGAATTTAGTAATAGTCACTATTTTCCTTCATAAGAGCATGCTAATTGGTGTGCTTAATGTACAGAGGATTTTGATCATTACATTTTGAGTAACTTTTAAATTTAAAAAAAAAAAAAAAAAACTTATTCAATGTTATTTTCCTACTCCTTTTATTTTGCTTAACATTTTGTTTATGTGAAATGTTTTTGAATCGCATTGCTTAATGTTAATTTCATGTCTACTATTCCTAAAAAATTTTGTTTTCATATTCTAGGCGTTTTCCTTTAGACTTGTCAAAACATTACTTAGAATTCATTTTCTAAAGTCACAGTGTTAACCGTACTATTTTGGCTATAACATTTAAACATACAATATTGTATGGTTTCCAGATTCTGATGGATACGAATTTAGCATTGTCTCTTTAGACAACAAGCAGTGGCATTTTGAGGCTTCAAGTCAAGAAGAAAGAGACGAATGGGTTACTGCCATCGAGCAACAAATTTTGTTCTCTCTCCAAGGAAATGAATCAAACAAAAGTAGGACCAACCAAATTATGACTATTGATTCCCACTCAATAAATACAATTAAAAGTCAAGTTCCAGGGAATGATCGTTGTGCAGATTGCGATATGCCAAGTAAGTTCACAAGTTCACTTTTATACTTTTAAACATATTTAATTTTTGAGTTTTACTTTACATCGTTATATAAATTTTTCTGTGAATTTATTAACTTTTTATTGTAGATCCTGAATGGGCAAGCATTAATCTTGGAATATTATTGTGTATTGAATGTTCTGGGATACACCGAAATCTTGGCTCTCATATATCTAAAGTTAGGTCTTTAGATTTGGATGATTGGCCGTAAGTATAATTTGTTGTAATTAGTTAGGATATTTAATCTAAATACTCATGAAGGTATAGTTTAAACATATTTTTTTGTAATTCATTAAAATTTAGTTTTCTCTACTTGGGTGGGTATGTAACTTAAAAAAAGTAAATTTTGGATAAAATTAAAATTTCCTTGTATGTTTCCTTTTAAAATGTTATAAACAAAATTAAGAAAAAGCTTCAATTTTAATAATGAAAATTATCACCGATGCCACATGAAAGGAATAACCATGAAAGTGATATCTTGTGCAAGTAAATTTTTATTTCTAAAATTTAAAAACTCGAAGTCTTTACTTTAGTTGTCAATTTCTTTTCTTTACCTTTTTTTTTTTTTTTCCTAAAACTAAATTGGAAGGGAATAAAGGAAAATCTAACCTTTTAAAACATATTTTGAACTTTTCAGTCCTGGTCATATTTCAGTTATGAAATCTTTAGGAAATGAATTTTCAAATTCCATTTGGGAAGCGAGAATTCACGGTCAAATAAAACCAACACTGAGGTCTAGTCGAGAAGAAAAAGAGAAGTGGATTCGAAGGAAATACGAAGGAAAAGAATTTCTTTCCTTACCCCAGAGTGATGCTTCTATTCATGAACAAGTGAGTAGTAGTGATGGTAGTAATTTTTTTTTTTTTTTTTTTTTTTTTTTTGAGATTTTAAAATTTTTTTTTTTTTTTTTTTTTTTTTTTTTTTTTTTTTTTTTCTTACTAGATGGTTGAATGTGTTTGTTGTGGAGATGTACGTGGGCTTTCGACTCTAATACCTTATGGTTCAGAATTTATTAATTTACCCATTAATCCCTCGCAGAGAGACCTTAGAACCATTTTGCATCTAGCTGCAAGCCTTCCTTCTCTCGCCTGTACCCAGCTGCTTATATGGGTTAGATAAATTGTTTTTTATTACCTTATATATATATATATATATATTATATATATATATATATATATATATATATATATATATATATATATATATATATATATATATATATATATATATATATATATATATATATATATATATATATATATATATATAGTGAAAAAACTTAAAACTTTTTTCAAATATTGTTATGTGAATAATTTAATAAATTTTCTAATATCTATATTTATTATACATGAATAGACAAAGGTACTGTTATATAGAATAGGGCCAAAAAGATTGAACATATTGCATACTTTTAATAATTTTAAAATTTTAGTTCTTATAATTAAGAATGTTTTTACCTGATATATAGCTAGATACTACTAAAATCGTGGTAGATAACCAGAGAGCAACTGGATATCCGGCCCATCCCTTATATATATATATATATATATATATATATATATATATATATATATATATATATATATATATATATATATATATATATATATATATATATATATATATATATATATATATATATATATATATATATATATATATATATATATATATATATATATATATATATATATATATATATATATATATATATATATATATATATATATATATATATATATATATATATATATATATATATATATATATATATATATATATATATATATATATATATATATATATATATATATATATATATATATATATATATATATATATATATATATATATATATATATATATATATATATATATATATATATAATATATATATATATATATATATATATATATATATATATATATATATATATATATATATATATATATATATATATATATATATATATATATATATATATATATATATATATATATATATATATATACCAAATCTTTTGTCCATAAACTGAGACGTTCACTACCTAAATCAGTAGGTTCTATAGTAAGGTGAAATAGAGTTTATATGTTAAACTGACCAAACAGATTATTTGAGCTTGAAAGAGAAATCTACTTTGGGTCAAAAGATTATAATATTCTAAAGATTTTTTAGATTTCTCAGGTATTGTCTAAAAATTGTTGTCTGCATTTTCTCTTCTTTCATCATCTAAAGTTAGTATTTGCACAGTACAATCAAAATCTTCGAAAGCAAATATTGGAAGAAAATCTTTTTCACTTCTTATGAACCAACAAGAACTCAAGAATCACATGTCGGGAAATAGATCTTTATCATTCTCAAAATAATCCTTTTCAGATTTTGCTCTGAGTTAATTATTCTTCCACAAAATATTTATTCACAGACCCAGAATTTTATATATATATATATATATATATATATATATATATATATATATATATATATATATATATATATATATATATATATATATATATATATATATATATATATATATATATATATATATATATATATATATATATATATATATATATATATATATATATATATATATATATATATATATATATATATATATATATATATATATATACCATAAAACAAATTAAATTAAAGGAGGCTTGATTCCCAATTGACATATAAATTCTTTGATTTCACTTAGCAAATTCGATTTTATACTATAAAATACTTTGTATTAGCAATCTTCACTTTAGATGATACGTTATCCGACTTTCTAAAACTAAATCGCTGCAAGCTTTCTACAATGGAATTAGACCATTTTTTGAAGAATTAAACCTCTTCACTTGTGACCCAACCTGCATATGCTTGTAGGAACTAATTTTGGGTGTAAATTTATTTCCTCGTACTTCTTTAGAGAACAGACTTTCAGTGCGTCTGGTCTTAACTCTTCGATTTATTCTATTTGCATACAGCTCTGCTTCTAATATTAGCTCTTTTATTGAATTTACCTTCCTAATAGTAACCAAATTATCTTCCCTTAACCCTGACTCTCTTTATAGAGATACTACCTCAACCAATCTTTTTGGTTGATGATACCTGAATCGTTTGTTTCTTTAACGTAATCACATACTATGGTTTCTTTATTAGTTAGGCGGACTCCTTGTCACTTAGTGAGCTAATTATTCACAAATAATTTTTCATTCTGTTGTATTTCGGTAGTTTTTGTTTTTTTCTCAACGTCCTTGGTGATAACGAACACTCTCCCAAGTCATACAAAAAGAAAGCTAAGATCAGTAACTCAGAACCTCCACTACAATTGTTTTTTCGCCAAACAGATTGAAAGATTTTGTGCGCAACTTTCGACTTTTCTTCAATTGATGAATCTTTTCTAACATTTCTAGAACATTTTCTGCGAACAGTTCACGTGACTACCGTACCTCAGAATGTCAAAATGACATTTAGTAAATTATAAAGTTTTCACCGCACCTAGTCGCTTAATACTTTTTGGTGGAGAATATATATATATATATATATATATATATATATATATATATATATATATATATATATATATATATATATATATATATATATATATATATATATATATATATATATATATATATATATATATATATATATATATATATATATATATATATATATATATATATATATATATATATATATATATATATATATATATATATATATATATATATATATATATATATATATATATAATATATATATATATATATATATATATATATATATATATATATAAATTTCTCTTTCTCTCTCTCCACAGAATAATGCAAATGTAAAATCATTAGATTCCGAAGGTCGTTCATGTATATATTATGCTGAAATTGGAGGTGATAAAGATGTTTATGACCTAATTGTTCAAAGCAGTGGTCTAGATACGTCACAAACGTCTTACGGTGTGGGAATGTATGTTAGCGAAAATCAAAATACTCCAGCAGCTTTGCAGTCTTCAACTCTTCCAAGGAGAAAAGGGTCTATTAGTAGGAAGCCTGAAATTCTTGATAAGTTACAAGCTAGTGTGATTTAAATTTTTATTATTATTAATTCCTTGTGTGCAGAAACGTGTTATAGAACTCATAGTTCTCTTTATTGAAACATAATAAATAGAAGAAGCGGTCTGATATGTACCGACTGGTTGAAGTTTAATAAGCAGGTAAGCAAGACGTTAAAAAATCCTTACAGAAATGTAGAGTAATTTTAAATGGTATTGTTTTGAGCCTTAAAAAAAAGAAGTCACTTGTGAATGTCTTTGTTAAATAAAGGTAGATATTTTCCAAACCTATCTTTGTTTTTCAATTGTGTAACTTTTTTTTTTTTTAGTTTTTTTTTTTTTTTGTTAGTTTTTTTGTTAGTTTTTTTTTTTTTTTTTAATAAATCAACTTGCCAAAATATTTTTATTTTATTATTTTCACTTTAAGGTATAGTTTCAGATATTAGCTTTTATGTACCTGAGTTGCTTTCGCGCGAAAGCATTTATCCAAAAGTTTAATGTTTTACACCGAAATTCAAAATAAAGCAATTGTTTGTAATAGTTGATGATAAGTAGTTAAAAGACTAGGAACCAAGCTTTTAGTCTGCAGTGTTCATTTTATTATTTAAAAAAAAAAGAAAAATATTTATTTTAATATATTTATTATCCTAATTCTATAAAACATCCTAGAAACAAATCTGTACTGGAATTATCCATTTTCTTTATTGTAGAGGGAGCATTTTTTTTTTCTTTTTCTTTTCACGCATTTCTGCTCAAAATGGAAGCTTCAAGCCAAAGGTATTTTATATATTATAAATATTATATGACTAACGTATTGTTCTCTATTTTTATAATTTTTATGTGTCGAAAATTTAAAAAGAGTCCCTTATTATAATTTAGAAACTATTGTTTTTATGTACAAATTTTGTTACGAAACTTAATATATATTATAGAGTTTATGATGGTGTATTTCTTTTATTTCTTTTTATCCTTTGTTATTCTTAGTAATAAGAAATTGTATTATTTCACTTCTTTAATATTAAGTTATTATTATTATTATTATTACACAAATGTTTTTAAGTTAGAATATTATTTCTTTAAAAAAGTTTAAATGAAATCTGTTTTCATATCCCACTTTAACAGATTTTTTTTATTTTTAGATATTTTTTGCTTTTTAAAAAGATACAGTTGTGGTTAGAATCCTTTATAAGTAATGAAAATTATGATTAACTCTGCTTCAAATCATGTTTATGCATTTTTTAAAGGGGTTGTTTTTTATCGTAACATTTCATGGCGCATGACTCGAGTGTCAGCTCAGATGGTGCAGTTCTTGGCATGAAAGGGATCTCACCTCACTCTCTTCATCGCAGTTATATTTAGGTATACACTAGATTCGTTGCTATGCTGGTTTGTTTGGTAGTAACTGTAAAAGAGATATACTTCACACTGTTAGTGTGTTTCTTTATTTTTGTAATCGGCACCTGACTAATTCTTGGCGCATATATATCAAATCTCCATTTCGTTGACTTCCGAAACCAGATTTTCGTCCCACTCAACCATCCTGAATTTAGCTTAGTGCCTTTGACACCTATCTGGTCTACATTATCCCACAATATAAACGAATATATTCACCTGCAACCACCACCAACTCACTTGAATAGATAAAACCCAACCAACATCCCTCCTTCTCCTCCTTTTGTCCTTATGATTAAAGATTTTTCCCATTGCATGATGTAAAATAAAAGTAAGCAATGACCTACCTAGAAAATCTTGCAAACCTCATCCTTCCATAACAATACATAAAAGCAGCAGCTGGAAAGCTTCCACAGAGACACATGACTGGTTTTTCTTTTCCACCAACGGGCAGGAATAGGGTTCAAAAGTAGTTCATCTTTCCTCTGGTGAAGTGACCCTTTCAGATGCAGCATAGACGCCACCAACTGACATTCAATACTTTTTTTTTTTTTAAATTTATTTCCTAGATATGCCTATTCTCGTGAAGCATCTAAAGTTTCGCATACAATTTCGCCCTGATTCCTGATTCATCGAACGCAGACACCAGGAAAGGTTGAGACAAAAATTTCATATCACAAATTACAAACTTGAACCCATAATATAGTTTTCTGTGACATCCTTTTCACAATGGAATAGAGGCTATATTATCCAAATTTTGAAGACCTGATACAACTGATAAAAGTAATGACCACAGTGTAACTGCTTTCAGAAAATCCAACCTAGCGAGGGTGACTTTTATCTTCTTCCTACATATGGTATTCCCATGAATTCCACACACAAAGTAAAATCAGATAGATGACACTACCAGTCTCGTCCACAGGAATATATCATATTCTTCTATCAACATTCAAACACACCTATGTGAAGTAGTAACCAAATTTACTGCTCAGTATCAGTATACGAGGTCAGTTGTAAAAATTTTAAAGCTAATCTAGAGAGTTCTCTAACTGCGTTCTGCCCCTCTTATTGCTGTTATGTGATTTTTTCCTTTGCAACGCCTTTTGGAATGAAGAATACGTTTCACCGCTCGAAAACCACTTGTGGAATAGTTGGGCTAGTTTTCATTGGGCTGCATAGACATACGTTCTCTCTCAAAAACTTCCTCATACGTTGAAGTCGTTTTTTTTTTTTTTTTTTTTTTTTTACTCTGATCAGTTTTCTTGGTCGCTCGTTGGTGATCGTTGTTCCTTCATCATAGGGCAGCGAACATCGAGTCCCAACATTGAAACCCAACTCTGGTTTCTGATTGGTGATATAATCACCTGGCTTTTTCCGGTGTTTCCTAAAAAGAACGCTTTTAAAAAGCATGACTATTTTCCTTTTTAGATGCAGTTCTCCACATACACACCAGTGACACCCTCGTACAGAAAGTAATGTCATATACATATAGTCCGGAGAATAATCTCTTGTGGTTTTCTGTTAAAAAAATTTTTTTGCCGCCACTCACGGGCAGAGCCCTTTTCAAGGAGGGAGCATAATTAAAGGATAAAAGAAAACCCACTCAACCTAACGAAGACCCCTCAGGTGGGCACAGATAGAGGATTTAAAGAGAGGTAGGTTAAACACAGCAAGAAAAAACAGAAAAAGGTAGGGAGATCCATAGAAGAAAGGTGATTGGAAAGGAGGTACCACAACTTGCGAGCCTAGAGTTTGCAATGTTCACACAAGGTTCATGTGCAGCCAAGCACCCCTTGCGCTGCGAGGGCGAAGCAATAGTAGTGGAGTGCGAGAGGTCAACACCCTCGAGCACCTGCCGTTGTAGTACCTATAGAAAAGAGAGGGTGACCCAACGTCACGTCGCAGATAGAGTGTCAAGGGAATTTGAAAATAAGGGACAGTTTTTTAGATTCAATCCTATCCAAGAGATGGGTGGAACCGGAACCACCCCAAATGTGAGAAAAGTACTCCATGTAAAGACGGATAAGACATATAATTGGAGTAATTGTTCAGAAGAAAAATGTTCCCGCAATCTGAACATTGTGATAACAGATTTCCAAGATAATATGTTTTGCTCAGACCAAGAGTATTTATGTTGTTCACAAGTGAGACGGGAGAGCCTTCGAAGGAGTTAGGAAAGTTGGGAAGTGTTTAATTTTGAGAAAGAGATGTGAAAATGTGAGTTTTCAAAGAGTTGAATTTCCCAAGGTTGAGATGTCCCCACCGGGAAATCCCATCCAAATCGGCAAGAATGGAATCGGAAAGTTGAAGATGAGAAGCAAAAGAGGGAGTAGATTTGAAATGAGTAGAATAATGAAGAGTTGAGTCGTCGGCATAAGAATGAACGAAGTTATAAGTTCAACTGAGGTGGTCGTTAATGAAAGTAGGATAAATTAGGAGATAGAAAAGAACCCTGAAAAACACCACAATTAATAGGGAAAGAAGTTCAAGTCGCTCCATCAACAAGTGCTGATATGGAGCGATATGAAAGGAAACTAAACATGGGTGAGCAAAGAGAAGGAGAAAACCCAAAGGATTTGAGCTTAGAGAGCGGCGACGCATGCCATATCCAGTCAAAAGCATGGATATGTCAAGGGCCATCACACAAAACTTCCCCGTAGCCCCTAAGGGCAGAAGACTATAGATCAGTAAGATAGGAAAGTATGCCACCAGTAGACCTCGAGAGTCGAAAAGCATATTGATGATCTGAAAGAATGGAGTGAAATTCCAAATTATCAAGGAAATGAGAGTTGAGAAAGAGTTTCAAAGACTTTAGATAGAAATGCAAGTGAGAGCAATAGGGCGATAGATAAAAGATTCAGAGTGGCTACCTTTTTTCGGGATTGGTTGAACATATGCGCGCTTCAAGCACTGAGGAAAAATATTAATATTAAGCCACAGAGAGTAGAGTTGAACGAGGAGGCGCCATCTCGGAAGCAAACTCCCTCCAAACACGAGGAGGAATGCCATCCGGGCCACTTGCCTTCCTTATATTCATAGAGTTTAGGCTCCCATGCACCTGATCACATGAAATCAAAGAGAAGATGTAGGAGGAGGGATGCCGGATTCATCCAGGGTAGAATTAGATTATTAAAGGAGGCCGAAAAGATTGGCCTTTTCAGTAGGAGTGTTAGTTACAGATCCAACAGATCGAATAAGAGGAAGATAGAAAAATTTGCAAAAGTTATTAGAGATATTTTTGGCAAGAGACCAGAAATATTTATCAGTAAGAGAACCAAAGAGGCCAACGCACTTCCTTTTGATGTTGAAATATATCCCTTCAACGATTCCGAGCTGAATGAAAATTAGAAAGAGTGATAAGAGAAGAGGAATTTTAACACGGATGATGTTCACTATCTCTGTCCAAAATGGCACGAGAGCAAGCACCATCAAACCATGGATTTTGGGGAGAGAAAGATTTAGTTGAAGAGCCAATTAAGTTATCCAAATTCACAAGAACCTCACAGCATTTGGCACTTCTCTTCCTTGCTCTTTGAGTCTCCAGATCAGAGACCACCACTGTTCACTAAGGGTGCCACTTTACTTGGTGGATAGTCCGGCCCATGATGATAGACTCTTCGCTTGATTTCATCACTGATAATACTGTTAAATCTTATTTAGGATATGTAGGTCTCACAAGATATACGCAAATATGACGTCAATACTGAAGATTATTAATCTAAGAAATTGAATATCAATTAAAGTACTGATACTGATTCCTTCTGAGAAATACAAGACAATCTATTCGAGCATAGTACGGAAACTGAAATTTTCATTTAAAATGGAAGGCGAAATTCACAGTCTACGAAATATTGATAATAAAGATATGATTAAAATACCCAATATAATATATTGATAATAAAGATATGATTAAAATACCCAATATTAATATATATACCCAATATAATAATAATAATAATAATAATAATAATAATAATAATAATAATAATAATAATAATAATAATAATAATAATAATAATAATAATAATAATAATAATAGTAATAATAATAACTAATAAAATAAAAATAAAAATAATACCTTTACAGCAACATAGAAATAGAAGCAGTAAATTAGCAAAATCTTGAAAGTAAAGAAACTCAATTATGAACGTTTAAAAAATTGTTCTTCAAGAAGGAACAAAAGTTCATAATTCATTTAATTAAATAATGAATAAAAAGTTTGAAACATTTTGAACCGAAAATGGCTTCATTAACGAAGCCCATTTCTTTATCGCAAATAAAATTAAATAAAAAATAAAAATTCGAAGCGATATATATATATATGTATATATATATATATATATATATATATATATAATATATATATATATATATATATATATATATATATATATATATATATATATATATATATATATATATATATATATATATATATATATATATATATATATATATATATATATATATATATATATATATATATATATATATATATATATATATATATATATATATATATATATATATATATATATATATATATATATATATATATATTATATATATATATATATATATATATATATATATATATATATATATATATATATATATATATATATATATATATATATATATATATATATATATATATATATATATATATATATATATATATATATATATATATATATATATATATATATATATATATATATATATATATATATATATATATATATATATATATATATATATATATATATATATATATATATATATATATAATATATAATATATAATATATAATAAAAATAATGATAATAATAACAATACCTTAATAAAAATACTCTTTTTTTTTTATTAAAAGTATTTTTTCACTTTATAATTATTTTTTATAATTATTAGAGAGTAGAGGTGGACCGGATAGTAATTTTTTACTATCCGCGGATGCGGTTG
>SEYY01003735.1:7500-17500 GCA_009176605.1 Armadillidium nasatum
TTCTTCTTCTTCTTCTTTCTTCTTCTTCTTCTTCTTCTTCTTCTTCTTCTTTCTTAATTCTTTCAATGTGGTGCGACCTCTCATTTTTGAAATAAATGTATTCCAAATATTTAATTTTAATTGATTTCTCTCTCTCTCTCTCTCTCTCTCTCTCTCTCTCTCTCTCTATATATATATATATATATATAATATATATATATATATATTATATATATATATATATATATATATATATATATATATATATATATATATATATATATATATATATATGTGTGTGTGTGTGTGTGTGTGTGTGTGTGTGTGTGTGCGTGTATGTGTGTGTTTGTGTGTGTTTGTGTGTTTGTGAGTGTTTGGTAAAGCAACTTTTACAATTTTTCCACATTCGTAAAATCAGTAAGTTATCAATTTTTATCTGGATGTTAATTACTAAGTTTTTGTGCTTTTAATAGCACGGTTATAAAACCCTATCTCTTTATCAGTTGGAAAATCTTAAGTTAGGCCTCCTCATTATTAGTAGAGAGGATTGAGAGAGAGAGAGAGAGAGAGAGAGAGAGAGAGAGAGAGAGAGAGAGAGAGAGAGAGCCATAAAAAGTGTGAGCTCCATGTCAGCTGTCAGCTTGCATGTAATAGTGGAGTATGGGGTAAAGCTTTATTGTAAACTTTATTTGCTGAAGACATTTTTATTTTAATTATGGCTCAATTTTTTTTATAATTTAATTTTTTTATATTTTAAGTTTATTTTTTATTTTTTTTTTTAATTTCTTATTTTTTTTATTTATTTTTTTTTTTTTTAATTTAATTTTTATATATTTTAAGTTAAGCCAATTTTTTTTTTTTTTTTTTTTTTTTTTTTTTTTTTTTTTTTTTTTTTTTTTTTTTTTTTTTTTTTTTTTTTTTTTTTTTTTTTTTTTTTTTTTTTTTTTTTTTTTTTTTTTTTTTTTTTATTTTATTTTTATTTTTTATTTTATTATTTTAGGTTTCTAGCTATATATTCTATCTCGCAATATTCTATATATATATTATATATATATATATATATATATATATATATATATATATATATATATATATATATATATATATATATATATATATATATATATATATATATATATATATATATATATATATATTTATATATTATATTTTATTATATTATTTATTTATTATTTTATTTTTTCCTCTGGTGGGCAAAGGCCAGAGGCCTACTCATGTTCCACCAGAGTTAGGGGGAAAGTCAGGAACATGGTCAAATTAAAGGCCGACATGACCTGATACACGGTGTTTGAAGGTGCCTAAGTCATAGGAAGTTGGGAAAATAGATGAAGGAAGTGTGTTCCAGACTTTACCAGTAGAGTACATGTAGGACAGAGCATAGCGGTTAAGTCTGGGGTCAGAGAGTTGGACAGAGAAAGGATGAGACTGTGTAAAAAGACGAGTCGCACGAACCCTTCTAAATGGAGGAGGTATTCGACGAGAGAGTTCAGAAGAGCAGTGACCATTGTAATAGCGATAGTATAAAGAGAGTGACGCAACATTTCGACGGGCAGAAAGAGATTGAGAGAGAATTAGTGAGAGCAGGAGAATTGATAAGGCGAAAAGCTCTAGACTCCACCTTTTCCAGGAGAGCTGTGTGTGGAACCACCCCAGATGTGTGACGCATACTCCATACAAGGGCGAACAACACCCCTATTCAGAGCAAGCAACTGGGGTGGTGTGAAGAAATACTGAAGGCGCCTCAGAACACCCAACCTCTTAGAAACTTGTTTAGAAAAGAGAGGTAATGTGATCTTTCCAAGAAAGATCACGAGAAAAAGAAACACCTAGAATATTAAGGAGAGATGAAGGTTTGAGTTGCGTGTTTTCCGAAGAAGATATCGTAGTTGTGTGGAAGATTGTGGCGAGTAGAGAGATGGAGGAATTGAGTTTTTGAGGCATTGAAAACGACCATGTTTTCTTTGCCCCAATTTGAAATGAGAGATAGATTAGAGGTTAGTTGCTCCAAGGCCACCCTCCTTGCCTCTATTAACTGTTGCTGGGAGGGGCGTCTTTCAAAATGAAAAGAGTAATGAAGGGTGGAGTCATCAGCATAGGAGTGGATAGGAGATGAAGTAATAGAGAGAAGGTCATTAATGAAAAGCAGAAAAAGTGTTGGGGATAGGACAGATCCTTGAGGAACACCACTATTAATAGATTTATAGGATGAACGGTGGCCGTCTACAACAGCTGCTATAGAACGACCAGAAAGGAAATCAGAGAAGGTCACAGAGAGAAGGATAGATTCCGAAAGAGGGAAGTTTGGAAATCAAAGCTTTGTGCCAGACTCTATCGAAAGCTTTCGATATGTCCAGCGCCACAGCAAAAGATTCACCGAAATGCCGAAGAGCGGAGGACCAAGAGTCAGAGAGAAGGGAAAGAAGATCACCAGTAGAGCGTTTCTTACGAAAGCCATACTGGCGATCTGAGATAAGATTAGAAGAATTGAGATGTTTCCAAATCTTCCTGTTAAGGATAGATTCGAAAACTTTAGAAAGAACGGAGGTTAAAGAAATAGGACGATAGTTAGAGGTCTGAGAGGGGTCCCCCTTCTTCGGCACAGGCTGAATGAGCGCACGTTTCCAGCAAGAAGGGAAGGTTGAAGTAGAAAGACATAGACGAAATAGTTTACCAAGGCAGGGTGCAAGCTCGGAAGCACAAGTTTTGAGAACCACAGGAGGGATACCATCAGGACCGTACGCCTTCTTAGTGTTAAGTTCAGAGAGAGCAGAAGTGACGTCTTTAGAAGAAATTACAATTTTAGACATAAATGAGTTAGAGGGGGTTGAAGGAGGAGGAAACAGCTCCGGAATCGTCTAAGGTTGAATTTAAGGCAAAAGTTTGAGCAAAGAGTTCAGCTTTAGAGGAAGGCAATATATATATATATATATATATATATATATATATATATATATATATATATATATATATATATATATATATATATATATATATATATATATATATATATATATATATATATATATATATATATATATATATATATATATATATATATATATATATATATATATATATATATATATATATATATATATATATATATATATATATATATATATATATATATATATATATATATATATATATATATATATATATATATATATATATATATATATATATATATATATATATATATATATATATATATATATATATATATCAGCTTGTTTTTATCTCACAGGAAGCCAATTAAATTTGTGATTTGTACACTTTGTTAAGGTGGTGGCTTCTCACTAGACCCAACGTCACGGCTCTCTTTATCTCTCTTTGCAGATGTACGAAGTGCCCACTGGTTGGTATTCCTACTATTTATTCGTTATTTATTTATATAGTTATCTATTTATATATTTGTGTTTTTTAACAAATTTGATTAACGTTATCTGACCTATTTACAGATCTATTTTCTTTCTTATATAACTATGTAGTATATATTGAAGGTTTCACATATAGCTGGTAATGTCTCTCTATTGAGATGCAGACACAAACGGGATATGACCATCTGGGACCCATTATATGAAAATATTTTTGGTAGATATTTCTTCCATGTAAAAAATACTTAATTTAGTTTATATATTTTGAAATATATTTTCAATTTTTAAATTTGTAACTTAAAAGATCAAAGATTGAAAATTCATACATAAATCGCAATAAAATATGTTCAATTAAATTTTTGAAATTATGCACCAAATTTTCATCTACTTTTTCACCTTTGTTCAATGAAAATAAGTTTCTATACCACTGTAAGTTATAAATCTGCTTGATTTATAAACATTTGTTTCACCTTGATAAAGGGTATAGTTTTATCAGACATTGCTATTGTTTTTAATAACTTCTTCTTCTTCTTCTTCTTCTTCTTCTTCTTCTTCTTTCTTTTCTTTTTTCTTCTTTTCTTTTTCTTCTTTCTTCTTCTTCTTCTCTTCTTCTTTCTTCTTCTTCTTCTTCTTCTTCTTCTTCTTCTTCTTCTTCTAATAATAATAAATTTCATTGTTTAGTAATATTTATTTTTAATTTAATATTATAATTAATATTTAATTTAAATTAAATTTAATAATAATAAATTTAAATAAATTAAAATTAAATGTTAAAATTATTTTTATTATTTAATTTATTATTATTATTATTATTATTATTTTTATTATTTTTTTATTTATTTTTTATTTAATTTATTATTAATGGATTGGGCGTTATTATTTTTATTATTAATTATTTTAATTTAATATAATAATAATAATAATAATAATAATAATAATAATAATAATAATAATAATAATAATAATAATAATAATAATAATAATAATATAATAATAATAATAATATAATAATTATTATTAATTATAATTAATAATAATTAATTATTAGCAAGCATTCAATCATCGTTTTTAATCTAATAAAATCCATGAACGTGAATACTAAACACAAAATAACTGTACATGATAAATGCAAAGCATTTAAAATTCTATACTCATTTGAAGCTCTGAAACTCAAAATAGCTGGGTCTTTCTACATTAAAAATTGCAAATTTGAAATTCAAAGGAAATTTAATTTACTGTCACTTAATTTAAGAAAACTTCTAATGATTTCATAATTTATATTCTTAACGTTTGTTTAAAATAATTTAACTGCTTTAAGAAAGCTAGAAGCCATTGCTACTACAACGTACTTTTGTACTTCATATTATTTATACTTCAAATTCTGTAGAAGTACTTTTCACAAATAAACCTAAAGTTCTTCTTCCATAGTTTATTTAAATGCTTTTACTTTTTTTGGTGGTAGAACAAATTTAAATGATAATTTTTAAGTAGTTGCACAGTTATAGGATTTAAAGTCAGAGATTAACGAAAATTCTTTAGTAAAACAATCTTTCTTCTACCGTTTATATATTCTAAGCAGAATTGTTTTTTTTTTTTTTTTTTTTTTTTTTTTTTTTTTTTTTTTTTTTTTTTTTCTGTAGGTTTAAAACAGGACGAAATAATTATGTCAAAATATTGGTTTTAATAACTGTTTCTGTCATATATATATATATATATATATATATATATATATATATATATATATATATATATATATATATATATATATATATATATATATATATATATATATATATATATATATATATATATATATATATATATATATATATATATATATATATATATATATATATATATATATATATATATATATATATATATATATATATATATATATATATATATATATATATATATATATATATATATATATACGCATGTGCAAAAATGTATTTGCATGCAAATTTTCTAAGTAAATTTAGCGCTGCAAGCAACCTATTTATATTATAAAAATCTTTTTAAAATCAAATTAAAAAAACAACAAAAAAAAAATAAAAAAATAAAAAAATAAAAAAAATAAAAAATAAAAACAAAATCAAGAAAAAAATGCTCTCTTTTATATTTTTAACTTTATTATTTTTTTTGTTCTTTATACACTCGAGTATTTGAACTCTAAAGGCATTCTTCTGACTTGTGCAATATTACATTATTCTTTTTTGCCCAATGGTAATTGTTACGCTAATAGAAACCAACGCTTTATTTTTCTGTCTTTATCATTTACATATTTTACTATGGAATTTACTCTCAAAATACGAACAGTAGTAGTAGTAGTAGTAATAATAATAATAATAGTAAAAATAGTGGTTGCAGTGTAGTATATAAAAGTAGATAAAATGTGTGTTTAATTCCAACTGTAATTGCTACGTTAAAAGAAATCAACGCTTTATTTTTCTGTCTTTATCATTCATTAAATTTTTCTAAATTTACTCTCAAAATACGAGGCCTTTGGAAATGAGATATTAATACCAAACATCAAAAGTGTAAGAGTAGTCATGGAAGACATTCTAAAAAGTTAACACATTAATGTTGTTGTTGTTGTTCTTCTTCTTCTTCTTCTTCTTCTTTTCTTCTTCTTCTTCTTCTTCTTCTTCTTCTTCTTGTGTTCAAAGAGCAAGTAAGAAATTCTATAAAATACTGCTTCAAATACACCACAAAGAAAGCATTTTAATATATTTCTTTGTCTTTTCTCTCCATACCTTTTTTTCTTCCTTTTAATCTGTCTTTCTGTTTGTCTATCTGTCCGTCTCTCTCTCTCTCTCTCTCACTCTTTACATATATATATATATATATATATATATATATATATATATATATATATATATATATATATATATATATATATATATATATATATATATATATATATCGCTTATTCTGTACACATGTGTTTATTCATGTATCTCTCTATGCATCAATCTTCAAAGTGATTGTTTTCAGAACATTCGCTCTAGGGTAATTTCGGATAATTATGAACCGAACTTGTGAAAGGTGATATATGCTTATAATATATATATATATATATATATATATATATATATATATATATATATATATATATATATATATATATATATATATATATATATATATATATATATATATATATATATATATTATATATATATATATATATATATATATATATATATATATATATATATATATATAATAATATATAGATATAGATAGATAGATAGATAGATAGATAGATAGATAGATAGATAGATAGATAGATAGATAGATAGATAGATAGATAGATAGATAGATAGATAGATAGATAGATAGATAGATAGATAGATAGATAGATAGATAGATAGAGAGAGAGAGATTGATTGATAGAGATAGATAGATAGATAGATAGATAGATATACCGTATTCATATTGTCTTGAAGTGTAAATGATACATTATACTATCAATGAAATCTTAAAAATTATTCAAAGAGAAGTTCGTGTTGAAGGGATTTAAAATCTCTTGTAAGTCGAGAAGAATTAAACTTATGAATGTTCATTTGGATTGCGGAGAGTTCTTTGAAAATGTTTTACTTAAAATATGTAAGAAAGGTTTATTGAGGAAGCCGATAGGATTTTCTTGAGATTGAATCATGATTCTTGATGAAACGGAGATCAAAAATAATCGATCATATACTGTAAAATGAGGAAGCAAAATCGATGTCTTTGTTCTGAGACAGATGTTATAGGTTGTACTTATGGAATGCAAAGAAATGTGAGAGCTTTGTATGATAGTTTAAAAGTTATAGCGAATGAGTAAATTTAAATGAGCTTGAGATGCAAGGGAGTTAATTGAGATAGGAATGAGAAGCGAAATTAATTAACAGATGAACTACATTAATTATGATGCGAACAAAAGTTCAAGTTTTAAAAAAAATTCTTTCGTATGCAATATTATGACTGGGAGTTAAAGGAGAACAAGAAAGATCTAAAGTATTAAGATCAAAGGAGTGGAGCCAAGCAAAAAAAAAAGATATGTCATAAAATAAATTTCTGTGTTTAAGGGTGAAAAAAGCTTTCAATTAAATATTTTACTCTGATAATTGTTTGAAACTGTCCAACAATAAGATAATTAGACACTTTCTAAAGTCTTCAGAAGAAAAATTTGTTTTAATTAAATAAAAAAGAATTAAGATGAAAGATGTGTTGAAATATCTGAGATCGAGAAACTGTAGAGGAGAACAAAAGGTGTTTATAACGTATTTATAAGGTGAAGAAAATACTAAAGATAAATCGTAATTAAATTGTCTGGGATAATATTGCAGAAAAAAAGTTTAAGAAAATGAAACAAATTTGGAGAAGGAAACTAGAATGACAAAGACAGAGAGCCTCTTAGAAAAGATATATATTGTAAAACCTTCTAAGAAATGATACTGAAAACTCTTAAAGGAAAAAACTAAAACCTTTAAGAAATTAGACTAAAAAAAAGCTATTTAAGAAATGAAGCTGTAAAACTTTTAAGAAATGAAATGGCTAAACCTTTAAGAAAAGAGACTGTAAAATGGTTAAGAAATGGAACTCTAAAACGTCCAAGAAATGAAATTGTAAAACTTTGAAGAAATAAACCCATAAATCCATTAATAAAGGGAACCATAAAACCCTCAAGAAATGAAACTATAAAACCTTTGAGAAAGAGACTTAAAGCCTTCAAGAGATGAGACTGTAAAACCTCTCAGAAATGAAACTGCAAAACATCTAAGAAATAACATATAAAAAACAAAAAACAAATGAGTCTGTAAAATCTTTAAGGAATGAGATTGTAGCAATTTAAAAAAAAAAAAAAAGACTTAAACCTTAAGAGAATGTAAAATCTCTAAGAAATGAAATCTTTAATTAAGAAACGAGAGAGTTTTTGCATTTGATCTATAAAAAAAAAAAAAAAAAAAAAAACTACTAATCCATATTTTTGGTTCGTTTCACTAATTAAACCTTACAAAAAATATTTTTAAAAAAAATGAAGGAATGACTAATTCAATGCTAAACAAAATTGCTGATCAAGTCGCTAATTACTTGATGCTTATAACTATTATCAACAATTTATAAGTTAATACTTTCTCTTGACATTTAAATTATTCATCCACTTCATCATCCCTCCAATCAAATTTTTTTTCGTTTATTGCCGAGTCATTTAATAAAATTCTGCTGCGTTTTTTTTTTTTTTTATTCTGTTTCCTCATCCTCTTAGATTATCTAGCAAGTCCATTTCTCATTTTCTTTTCTCTAATATTAATTTGATTTCCCTGCTGATTATCTCACTATTTTTTTGCCTTCAAATCTGTCTGCGTGTATATATATATAATATTTATATATATTATATATATATATATATATATATATATATATATTATATATATATATATATATATATATATATATATATATTATATATATATATATATATATATATATATATATATATATATATATATATATATATATATATATATATATATATATATATATATATATATATATATATATATATATATATATATATATATATATATATATATATTATATATATATATATATATTATATGAGTATCGCTTTTCTGTGTCCTTCTGACGTATGTTTTTTCCAATGAGAGTTTCTGTAATTCGTCTTCCTTGCACAGACACAACTTTTTTCTGTCCGATTTTTTACCCAAGGCTTGAAATCTATTCTCATTCTTCTTTCATTTACGCCACTAGTAAAGACATAAAAACTTGATCACTCTTCTACCTTTTTTCTTCAAAATTTCTTCAAATAACACACTTTCATTTAAGAGTAATGAGGTAATGTCGGCCTTTGAAATTGAAATTTGCTTTCTATCTACTTTTTTGAGTTTCATATACAACGCCTTTGGTATTTTTCCATCAGAGGTGATATATATATATATATATATATATATATATATATATATTATATATATATATATATTATATATATATATATAATATATATATATATATATATATATATATATATATATATATATATATATATATATATATATATATATATATATATATAGAAGAGCCTTACGGGTTAATCAAGCATAACATCAAGGCTTACCCTCTATGGGCATTAAAGCCAAGAACTTTTATTCTGCTGACGAAGGATAATGACTTTAAAGGGCCTCAAGAGGTCGCTTTAAATCTCTCCAAATCCATGAGTCATCACTCAGCATTCGTAGTTCAAGCCTAAAAGTAAAAGTTTTATATATATTATATATATATATATATATATATATATATATATATATATATATATATATATATATATATTATATATATATATATATATATATATATATATATATATATATATATATATTATATATATATATACAGATATTATTTATGAATGTAAATTAGAAAATAGTAATAACAATAAAAATATTTATTACAAATATCATAATAGATATTTTTATTTCTACTCACCTCCTTTTCTTTTTTAACTAACTACTATTACTACCACTCGAATAACTGTATAAAAGTAAAAGGTTCGATCGAGGTGTATAAAAAAATTAGATTATTAAAAGCTACTCATTAAATCTCCTTTGTATAAA
>SEYY01003735.1:30000-32500 GCA_009176605.1 Armadillidium nasatum
ATATATATATATATATATATATATATATATATATATATATATATATATATATATATATATATATATATATATATATATATATATATATATATATATATATATATATACTGGAGAGTGAGATGAATATAAAATGATAAAATTACAACAACAACAAAAAATAAATAAATACCTAAAATTAGATTAGAATTTACTTTGTAACCTATCTAAGAACTATGATGAGTTATCTATAAATTTAAAATACTACTGACATTTATGTCGTTTCTATAATTCTAACTAAAACTAAAAACATCCCAGAATAAATCCGAAAAGAAGAAAGTCACCAGCTGACGTTATAGTATTATCAATCTACGTTCAAAAACATATCATTACGAAATAGTTATTATATTAAAACGATTACTCTCTAAATGATTCACAAAAACGGCAAAATCCTTGGCAAGTGAACGAATGACAGTCCCATACTACTGTATAAAAAGAAGGCTAAGAAAACTTTAACTCTACATACCAATTATCCTGTCTTATACACAAAGCCTGTAAGGAGAATTACTTAACAGCCTGATTTTAATCAGTTATATGTATAAACATGAAGTAGCTATTTCACTAATAATCACAAATATTAATCACAGCTGTTAATGAAAAGATTGAATGAAAGCGAAAAGTCTCTACACATAGGATTCAGTATTGCTCTGTTATAAGAATCAAAATATTAGATTTACATATATAGACACCTTTAAATACGCTTATGAAAATGCATCATCAATATTTATATTATTTAAAGAAAGTAATAAAGCAAAAATCAAAAGAAGTATTAGACAGGGAAATACAATTTTATCGAAATTTTTAACCGCAGTTCTAGAAGAAATACTCAGAACACTAAATTGAAAAGATCCGATTATTGACATGAAGGTTCCTGTTTAGTAAGTGATAATATAATGTTTTTCACATCAGATCCCTAAAAGTTCCTAACTGAAAATCTGGGGCGTGGATATCTCATTTTCAAGAGAAAAAAGCTTTTGATGGTGCAAAGTATAGAATTTACACGATTTCGAGGAAATGTAAACAGCTTTTGTCAAGGAATTTTAAATGATATGGTGGTTCCCGAAAGCGAATTGAACAAAATCATCAAAATTAAGTCAAAGTTCATCTGTTTTAGTAGTAGAAAAAGAATAGGAACTTTCTCCTCTACACTAAAAGTAATTGATCTCAATAATGATCTCATTCTGAGAGATTCATTCCTTCAAAAGAAAAAGCAATCACCCAAAGGAAATTCAAGGAAACAAGATCTCAAGAGACAAATCATCAGGACCAAAGTGCTTAACAATGGTCTTCTCGTCGTAGGCAAATGTCATATTGCAGAATTCACAAAGAAAGAGAATGTATAACAGAAATAAGGCGCTGAATGGAATTATGAGACTAAATGTTAGAAATAATAATATATATTATGCAGGGTTCATTTTCAAGGCTATTACTGATATGAGTTGGGGACAACACTATTTGTTCAGGATTTTTCGGACAGACAAATGGCAGGAGAGTTTCCCCATCTGTATCTTGAGAACTAGAGGAAATCCATTGACCTTAGTGAACATTGAAATCTTTCATTATGATTTCAGAAAAGCTTCTTTCCATTGGTAATTGAGATGATTTAGTATAACTTGTAAAATTATTATATAAATAAATAGTAGAAATGACAATATATTTTGTATCTTTTCTAACTCTTTGTCTTCTGTTTCTCAGTATACCGGTGAATCCTCCGAGGACTCTAGAAATAACGAAAGCTTCCGATAGAGTTTGATACAAAGTTTGATTCTCAAACTTCCCTCTGTCGGGGTCTATTTTGACCCTGTCTGCTTTCCTTTCTGGCTGTTCTGTATCATCTGTGGCTTACTTATCTGTAATATGTCAAAGGGTCAATGTTTCTTTTGTTTCTTTGATTTTCTTACTTTTCATCAATTACTTTCTATTTCTCTCTTCATATGTATATATATATATATATATATATATATATATATATATTATATATATATATATATATATATATATATATATATATATATATATATATATATATTATATATATATATATATATATTTTACAATACACCATATCCCGCATGATGCAGGGTGGAGTCAATTGCAGAAATTTGAAATTCCTATAATCGTTAATATATATATATATATATATATATATATATATATATATATATATATATATATATATATATATATATATATATATATATATATATATATATATATATATATATATATATATATATATATATATATATATATATATATATATATATATATATAATATATTATATATATATATATATATATATATATATATGTGTGTGTGTGTGTGTGTGTGTGTGTAAAAATTCTTATTGTAATAACTTTTTTATAAGGAATGTTCTCCAAGACTGAATCCCCGAACTTCCTCTACATGGTCTCAATTTAATTAACAATTTCCATACATAAACACACACATATACACGTGTGC
>SEYY01003736.1:0-5000 GCA_009176605.1 Armadillidium nasatum
TAGCTTAGAGAATTATGCTTGAAGAAAGGTATTGAATGAAGTTAATAAATTTTTTTTTTTGATTTTCGAAATAATATTTTAGTATTTTTTGAAAGTTTATTTAAAGAAATTTAATAAAATTATTTTTTAAAATATGTGGTGAAGCAAATCATCTTTCGATTAAACGTACTTTCAGCAGTTAAATGGAAAATTAAATATTAAAACGAAAAAATGAGTTTGGATATAAGCAACTATTGGTCGATAAAGGATGGTGGCTATTTCGACGTAGTCAAGGCAATTAGTTCTAGATGCTGGGAACCCTTTATAACTAATTTTTTTCCTCTTTCCTCGTACGGTTGCTGGAAAAGGAATAATTTCTGCAGCCGACACCACCCTGCATCATGTGAGATATGGTGTAGAGTGTAATAATAATAATAATCATTAGATATATATTTATATATATATATATATAATATATATATATATATATATATATATATAATTTATATTAATATATATATATATATTATATGATATATATATATATATATATATATATATATATATATATATATATATATATATATAATATATATATCTATATATAATATATATATCATTTAGTGAGAATCGGATCTCATATTTTCTATTTGCGGATGCGGATGTCGATTTTTGAGAAGTGCGGATGGTGGATGCGGTTTTAATTTTTGAAGTTTCGGATGCGGATGTTAATTTGATGGTGCATGTGATCCATCACAATTATTTATATATATTTATATATATATATAATATAATATATATAATATTATATATATATTATATATATATATATTGTCTCTTCTGGTGGGCAAAGGCCGGAGGCCTACCAAATTCCACCAGAATTAGGGAACAATCGGGATCTGATCACTAATGGACAGCATGACCTGAATACGGCGTTTAAAAGTGTGCAAGTCAAAGGAAGTTCGGAAAACAGATAAAGGGAGTGTGTTCCAGACTTTCCCTGTAGAGTACATGTAAGAGTGAGCATAGCGAGTAAGTCTGAGATCGGAGAGTTGGACAAAGAAAGGATGAGACTGTTTAGAAAGTCGTGTCCCACAAGCCCTTCTCAATGGAGGAGGTATGCGACGTGAGAGGTCAGTCAGAAGAGCAATGTCAGTTGTAATAGCGATAGTATAGAGAAAGTGATGCAACACTTCGGCGGGAAAAAAGAGACTGGAGAGAGTTAGTAAGAGCAGTAGAATGATTAGACGAAAAGCCCTAGACTCAACCTTTTCGAGAATAGCTGTATGTGTGGAACCACTCCAGATGTGAAAGGCGTACTCCATACAGGGGTGAACAACACCCTTATACAGAGCAAGCAACTGGGGTGAAAAAAAAACACGAAGTCACCTCAGAACACCCAACCTCTTAGAAGTAAAGTGATCTTTCCGAGAAGAATATTGAGGACAGATGAAGGTTTGAGTTGAGTGTTTTCGAAATAGATATTATAGTTGTGTGGAAGATTGTGTCGAGTAGAAAGATGGAAGAATTGAGTTTTTGAAGCATTGAAAACGACCCCGTGTTTCTCTGCCCCAATTTGAAATACGAGAAAGATCAGAGGTCAGTTGCTCCAAGGCCATCCTTCTTGAATCTATCAACTGCTTTGGGAGGGACGTCTTTCAAATTGAAAGGAGTAATGAAGGGTGGAGTCATCGGCATAGGAGTGGATAGGAGACTAAGTAATAGAGAGAAGGTCATTGATGAAAATTAGAAAAGGAGTTGGAGAAAGGACAGATCCTTGAGGAACACCACTATTTATAGATTTATAGGAAGAACGGTGGCCGTCTACAACAACTGCTATAGAACTACTGGAAAGGAAATTAGAGAGAAGGCCACAGAGAGAAGGATAGATTCCGAAAGAGGGAAGTTTATAAATCAAAGCTTTGTGCCAGACTCTATTCTAAGGCTTTCGATATGTCTAGCCACAGCAAAAGATCAAACCCGAAGAGTGGAGACCAAGAGTCAGAAAGTAGGGAAAGAAGATGACCAATAGAACATTCTTTATGAAAGCCATACTGGTGATCAGAGATAAGATTGGAAGAATTGAGATGTTTCCAAATCTTCCTGTTATGGATAGATTCGAAAACTTTAGAAAGAACGGAGGATAAAGAAATAGGACTATAGTTAGAGGGTTGAGAGGGGTCCCCTTTCTTAGGCACAGGTTGAATGAGCACACATTTCCAGCAAGAAGGGAAGGTTAAAGTAGAATGGCAAAGACGAAATATTTTAACAAGGAAATGTGCAACCTCGGAAGAACAAGTTTTGAGAACCGCAGGAGGAATAACATCATTACCATCATTACTTCTTAGTGTTAAGTTTCGAGAGAGCAGAAATGACATCTTTAGAAGAAATTAAAATGTTAGGCATAAATGAGTTGGAGGGGGTTGAAGGAGAAGGGATATCTCCGGAATCGTCAAAGGCAGAGTTAGGGGCAAAAGTTTGAGCGAAGAGTTCAGCTTTAGAGAAGGTAAAATGGCAGTTGAATTTTTGAAAGTGCGAATTTGGATGCGGATGCGGATGTTGAATTTTCGAAAGTGCTGGTGTGGATGCGGATGAGGATGGGGATGCACATGCATCTCTATATATATATATATATATATATATATATATAATATATATATATATATATATATATATATATATATATATATATATATATATATATATATATATATACTATATATATATATTTCTATATATATATTATATATATATGCTATATATATATATATATATATATATATATATATATATATATATATTATATATATATATATATATGGTATACCGTATTTCATAGATGGATAATGAAAAAGTGTTTGGAGTTGTTGATAACTGTGTTTTCGCTGGGATTTTGATCATTTCTGCAGTAATTGGTCTCTACATCTCTTATAAAGGAAGCAAATCTCCTGAAGAATTTCTCATGGGGAATCGGTCTTTGAAGCCTTTACCAGTCTCCATGTCTCTCATAACTTCCTATATAACAGCGACAACATTAATAGGTTTGATTTTAATTCTTTTAATTATATAATATTAATAATTTTACAATCATCTTTGATACAAAGCTTTCCCATTTGAATTTACATTTATTATATGAGACCTTCATTTGAATAGCCCTGATGATACAAGACTTTCCCCAGAGAAGAGAGAGAGAGTTGCAAATTTATTATTATTATTATTATTATTAAAGGATTTTTATATTAACAATTTTTTTTTGTTTGAAAATTCAAACATGTTCTCAAATAGAATATTCTTCAAGCATTAACCTTCACTTACAAATCTATATATTCTTACCATAAAATTTTTTTTTTAATATCACTTGTCAACAAATTTATTTTCATTTTAGGCTACCCTGGAGAGGTGTACGCTAATGGATTGCAGATAAGCACACTTGCATTGGGTTGTCCATTAGCAATTATTTTTTCATATTATTTTCTTCTTCCAGTTTTGTACTCTCTTAAACTTACCAGCATTAACGAGGTAAGGGTATAAAATATGTATGGTAATTCTAAATAAACACTTTTCTTTGTCCATACAAAAGGATATTTATTTTTATATTAGTTGGTTATCTCCATTGATTACAGATATTACATTTATAATTAGATTATGCAAGTTTATTCAAATTATTAGATTATACAAATATTTTTTCTTTAATTGAGAATCAAATACGCAAAGATATGGTTACTAAAAATTCGTTCTTAAGTATAATAATTTGGTACTTGCAGATTAACAGCGGAGTATTCGTATTCAATTTAAAATTAGATGTGACGATTAAATTTTTTGAAATTTTTTATTGTATTTTTTTTATTTTCCTTCCTGTATTGCTTTGTAATGTAATAATAATTGTAGAAGGTTTAACCCATCGCTTGTCGCTGTTTTATTGATTTTTTTTCAGACTTGCAACTTTTATACACTAAAAAAAAAATCACTAGTAACAATAAGCTCTGTTTAACATTGATAACACTCGAATATATTGTTTCAAAAACTATTTTAAAAGAACTTTAGGGAAACAGTTATTGGAGCTAGTTTAGACATTCCATTTTTGGGTTCAAGCTCAAATGGGGGAACTCTCTCTGAAAAAAAATGGAAAATAATAAAAAAAAAATATAAATATATATATATATATATATATATATATATATATATATAATATATATATATATATATATATATATATATATATATATATATATATATATATATATATATATATATATATATATATATATTTAAATATATATATATATATTATAGGTCTTTTAAATAATTTTAAATCAAAATCATCCGTGAACCAATAAAATTTTGAATTGAAACTTCTAGATAACTTCTGGTAGAAAAGGATTAGGATTTCAACGTAGTCAGAACAAATGAGGAATATTCTTCGCCTGGTTCTAAAGGCTGGGAACCTTTTACATCAGTTTTTTTTTTTTCTTCCCAAGTACGGTTGCAGGAATATGAAGTTTCTGCAGCCGACACCACCCTGCATCTTGCGGGATATGGTGTAGAGTATAAAAAAAAAAAATATATATATATATATATATATATATATATATATATATATATATATATATATATATATATATATATATATATATATATATATATATATATATATATATATATATATATATATATATATATATATATATATATATATATATATATATATATATATATATATATATATATATATATATATATATATATATATATATATATATATATATATATATATATATATATATATATATATATATATATATATATATATATATATATATATATATATATATATATATATATATATATATATATATATATATATATATATATATATATATATATATATATATATATATATATATATATATATATATATATATATATATATATATATATATATATATATATATATATATATATATATATATATATATATATATATATATATATATATATATATATATATATATATATATATA
>SEYY01003736.1:10000-13151 GCA_009176605.1 Armadillidium nasatum
AATTAGAAAATATTATTTTATAATAATTTTATATTTTACACATAAAAGTACATTATAATTAAAATTATGACATAAACATTTTTATTTGTAAATACAATATTATATAACATAAAATAAATACATTTTATAATAGTTTCTCACAATAGTTTTATCTTAATTCAAATTTAACGGTATAATAGTTTTGGAGGGAAAATTAGATAGGTAGTGAATTAAGAATTTGTTATGGTAATAATTTAAAATTTACATTATATTTTAAATGTTTTATTTTTTACAATAATAGTTTATATTTTTATATATTTATTATAATTATTTTTATTACAAAAAGAAACTTTATTTTTAATTATCACTAGTTTTACCAGTCTTTTTCTTATTAAAACGATATTCACAATTTCACTAGTTAACGTTTTAAAATATTTTTTTATTAAAGAAAACGTTATTTTATATTTTGGGTAACTACACTATATATCAGTTCCCCATCGAGACACGGAGTGAACATCTTCAGGGAAGCGTACTCGAAAGAGGGGGTTTCTTCTGGAAAGTGTACTCTTGAGAATAGGAACCACTGGATGTAGAGTCGTCGTCCTAGTAGGAACATCAGGTGCATCAGAGGTAGGAACATCAGGTACATCGATAGCTTCTACTGTTACCGGAGAATGCGGGACAAAAGTATCTGCTACGATGTTTTCTTCCTTTTGGTTGATGTGATGTATTGGAGGACGATTACTCTTCGTTTGCTGGTTAAGTAGTAGGAAGAGTCACTTTCGAAGTTAGTTGTTATATGTGCATTCTTTGTAGGTTTTTCTTGGTAGGTTGTTTTTCGTAGGTTGTTTTTGTAGGTTGATTATAACTTCTTTGCAGCAGAAATCCAAAGGGACAAATTGACCGTAAAGCATCAGGTGTAGAATTGCTCCAAAAGACGTCTAGCTGCTGTCCGTTACTTTTTAAGTTGAGGTGAATTCAATTGAGCCAGAAGAATTTAATAAATGAAGTTAGGCTTCTTAAGGAGTACGTGGTTCTTGTGGTATTTGTTCTTGTTGTAAGGACAAGAATCCACGTTGGAAGGGAGGTTACTGAGAAGGTGGGCGGCTCCATTTCATTCTTGCAGCAGAGATGACTGTTGTTCTTGAGGTAGCTGGTGGTAGTGAGAAGCCATGAAGACGGGCAGCGTAGTCCTTGTGAGACATCCATAAAGTCCCGATGTTGAAGGGAGTTGGGCTGGTAGGCCCAACTTGTGGTTCAGGAGTTCGGCTGGTAGGCCGAACTTTTGGACGAATCGCTGGATCTGTAGTTGGGCTGGTAGACCCAACTTGCAAATGGCCACCCATTTAGCAGCCTGCTTCCTCAGTCGTGTATTGCCACTTCGAGGGAAGGGCAAAGGGAGGTAACAGCAACAGCTTCTTCTTGATCCCTGGATAGTTGTTTCTGAGCCATTTGCTGAGTTAGATAGCCGAGGACATAAAACTGTCAAGCTATCTATGCACAGTTCTTGTAGGTGGCTCTTCTGTGGGGATATCTTTTTCTTATTGGGATTTCATCTTCTTGGTGGTGCTGCTGCTGCTGCTTTTTCCTTCTGAGTGAATTATCTCTACTGCAATAAAGTGGAAAGTTTTCCACTTTATTATTCCCTCTATAATAACAAAAATTGTTAACAAAGTTATGATTTTTAAAGTTTTATAAATTTACATTTAAATAGTATTCAAAAATTTATTTATTTAAATTAGAAAATATTATTTTATAATAATTTTATATTTTACACATAAAAGTACATTATAATTAAAATTATGACATAAACATTTTTATTTGTAAATACAATATTATATAACATAAAATAAATACATTTTATAATAGTTTCTCACATGTTTTATCTTTAATTCAATTTAACGGTATAATAGTTTTGGAGGGAAAATTAGATAGGAAAGTGAATTAAGAATTTGTTATGGTAATAATTTAAAATTTACATTATATTTTAAATGTTTTATTTTTACAATATATTTATATTTTTTATATATTTATTATAATTATTTTTATCAAAAAGAAACTTTATTTTTAATTATCACTAGTTTTACCAGTCTTTTTCTTATTAAAACAATATTCACAATTTCACTAGTTAACGTTTTAAAATATTTTTTATTAAAGAAACGTTTTTATATTTTTTAACTACATATATAATATATTATATATAATATATATATATATATATATATATAATATATATATATATATATATATATATATATATATAATATATATATATATATATATATATATATATATATATATATATTATATTATATATTATATATATATTATATATATATATATATATAATATATATATATATATATATATATATATATATATATATATATATATATATTATAATATTAATACAGGTTAAGAGGTTACTTCTAGAGTAACAAAAAGAAATATTGATCATGCAAGTAACAATAACAAAGCGTTACTTATGATGTTTACTATATAATACTGGTAATAATAATATCAATGATTATATATTCTTTAAGGATAATAATAGTAATAAAATAGTGTTAATAAGAATAATATAATAACGAAAGTATATTAATAAAATAATAATAATAAAATAATAATAATAATAATAATATAAAATAATAATTCAATAATGATAGTAAAAAAATAACAATAATAATAACTACTAATAATATTAATATTTATCATAATTGTAATTTATAATTATAATCGTTTTTCAATAACAGGACAATAGCAGCAACAATGATGTGATAATAATAATAATATTGACAATAACATAAATATTTGATAATAATATCGTGTTAATAATTGCAATGACGGAAGTGGTATTTGAGGTTGTTGTAGAGTATTTGATTTTAATAATATTAACATAATAATAAAAAATAATAATCCAACTAATAAAATAATAATGGTTAACATAAAACAAAAGTAGTAATACCAACAATAGTAATAATAAAATAAAATAATAAATAATAATAATAAATAATAATAATTAATAGTAAAATAATAATATAATAATAATAATAATAATAATAATAATAATAATATATAATATAATAATAATAATATAATAATAATAATATAATAATAAAATAATAATAATAAAATAATAATAATATAATAATAATAAATAATAATAATAATA
>SEYY01003737.1:0-10000 GCA_009176605.1 Armadillidium nasatum
CTAACCTTACCTAACCTAACCTTACCTAACCTTACCTAACCTAACTTAAAATAGCCTATTGATGAAACTCCAGACGAAACAATTTTTACTCCAAACAATGATTAATTAATCAATTATTTATAATTATAATTATTTATAAGCAATATTGAAATATCAATTTCGAAAGACCACAAATCAACTAAATAAAAGCTACACATATGCATATTGCGATCGGCACCCTATATATAATATATGTATTTATATATTTATATATATATATATTATATATATATATATTTAAATATATATATATATTATATTATATATATTAAGAAAGGCCTGCAGTAAGTGTCAATATATGTGATGAACAGTGCGTTCCTATATGCATGTCGATACATGTTGATATATTGTCTCATAATGTTACTAATTCTAGTATAAAATCCTGGACAAAATAATCACAAATTATTATAATTAAAATTCGAGCTAGAAGGATATGGATTTTGAGACTAAAAAAAAGTCCTTTATCCTATTCATAAGGTCAAGATTTATTTGCTCTTCTGAATGCAGTAAAAATGCCAATCGCAACTTGCACTAAAGAAGTAAACTTTGATTAAAAACTTTTAAGATTGAAGATTATGTACAAGCAGCTTAAGGAAATAGGGAATTCAAATAAAATATAATTCAAACATCCAGACTACTCTTATTATATCTACAAATATGAATTTTTTATGAAATTTAATTTTGTGTTCGAAAGGAAATTTGACCTTTATTTGCCTATAACACCTTAACTCTGTTATATATATATATATTAATATATATATATATTTATTATTATATATATATTATATTATTATTAAGATATATATATATATATATTATATATTATAATACTATATATATTTATATAGTATAATATATATATATATATAGTTAAAAAAAAAAAAAAAAAAAAAAAAAAAAAAAAAAAGGGTATATATATATATATATATATTATATATATATATATTATATATATTTATTATTATATATATATTATTATATATATATATATTGAAATCCTTCGATAGAGTCTGGTACATATCTTTGATTTCCAAACCTTCCTCTTTCGGTATCTATCCTTCTCTTGCTTACTCGCTAGTTTATTCTCATCGTTCTATAGCATTTTTTGAGGGAGTCTCTTATTTCCTATTATTTGTGGTGTTCTCAGGGTTCTGTACTATCACCAACACTTTTCTACTCTTCATTAATGACCTTCTCTCTATCACCTCATCTCCTATCCATCCTATGCTGATGTCCACCCTTCATTATCTTCCATTTGAAAAAACTCCCACCCAACAAATATAGACGCAGAGGGTTGCCTTGGAGCAACTACCTCTGATCTTTCATATTTCAATTGGGGCAGAGAAACATGGTTTTTCAATGCAAAAACTCAGTTCCTCATCCTCCACTCGATACAATCTTCCACACAACTATGTTCTTCTCGAAAACACTCAACTCAACATTCATCTGTCCTTAATATTCTCGGTGTTTCTTTTTCTCGTGATCTTTCTTGGAAAGATCACATTACTTCTCTTTCTAAACAAGCTTCTAAGAGGTTGGGTTTCTGAGACGCCTTAGAATTCTTTACTCACCCAGTTGCTTGCTCTGTTAGGGGTGTAGTTCGCCCCGTATGGAGTATGCTCCATATCTGGGTGGTTCCACACATACAGCTCTTAGAGAGGTGAGTCAGGGCATTTAGTCTCACAACTCTCCGCGCTTACTTCTCTCAATCTCTTTCTGCCCCGTCGAATTTGCGTCACTCTCTTTACTATCGCTATTACAAAGACACTGCTCTCTAACTCTCACGTCGCATACCTCTCATTGGAGAAAGATCGTGCACTCCTTTTTTCACATCTTACCTTCTCTGTCCAATCTCCGACCCAGGCTTACCGCATGCTCTGTCTAACATTACTCTGTGGTAAAGTCTGGAATACATCCCTTATCTATTTTCCAACTTCCTAGACTACACACTTGCAAACGTCGGTAATGGACAAGTCGCCTTTATCGACAGATTGCTCTTTCCCCAAATCTGGTGAATTTGTAGGCTCTGCTTTGCCCACCGGAAGAAAAAAAAAAAAAAAACTATATATATATATATATATATATATATATATATATATATAATATATATATATATATATATATATTTATATATATAATATATATAGTATATTAATATATTATATATATTATATTACTATATTATTATTCTATTATTTTATTGTTATTATTATTTTATATTATATATATTATATATTATTATATATATATATCATATATAATTTGCTATATATATTATTATTATTATTATTATTATTATTATTATTATTATTATTATTATTATTATTATTATTATTATTATTATTATTATTATTATTATTATTATTATTATTATATATTATTATTATTATTATCATTATTATTATTATTATTATATATTATTATTATTATTATTATTATTATTATTATTATTATTATTATTATTATTATTATTATTATTATTATTATTCCAGATACTATTAATAAAATATGGAGAAAAATGATATTCAATCAGCGAAATATTTAAGACAAATAATCTCCTCACTGATTCTCTGTTTGTTTTGGTATTGAACTATCAACACACTGAGCTTTTATTTAAGTAAAACAATCTTTAAGAATAAGAACTTAAAGGATTAGTTTGTAATCTTTTTATTAAACTTCATAAAACTTTTCATAATACAGACAACAATATGCTTTTAAACAAATGAATAGCAAACATACAAGCAGTATATTTTCAGTAGATTAGAAACTAAGTAAAACTTCAGTGTAGGAGAAATATATTCAAAGATAATTAAAATAAAAGCAGTAAAACTTCATACTTATGAATGTGAGACGATTTTTATTTAAATGTCACCCTAGTGACTTATTCAGCTCATATCTCTGCTTTTATAACCCTTTTTCGAGATAATATTTCATTTAAAAATAAGCCGAAAATCAATCTTAAAAATAAAAGATTATAGATAAATTATTTAGAGTTATGACCTGGACTAGGAACAAACTTTCTTTGTATTTACACCAAATTTATTATGATTTCAACATTATTATAAATTGTGTCAGCTTGCATAACTTTTAGGAAAATCATGATTAGATGACAATAATAATAATAATAATAATAATAATAATAATAATAATAATAATAATAATAATAATAATAATAATAATAATAATAAACAATATATTAAATATAAAAATAATAAATAATAATAACAATAACATTAATAATTAATATAATAATAATAATAATAATAATAATAATAATAAAAAAAGCAGATAAAAAAATCAGAAAACTTTTATTTAGTTTTCAATAACGTACAGAATAAAATTCAAATACATCATTATACATTTTCTTTTCTTTTTTTAACTGTAATAATAATAATAATAATAATAATAATAATAATAATAATAATAATAATAATAATAATAATAATAATAATAATAAAAAATAGTTGATATTAAATAATAATAATAAATTAATAAAATGTTTAAAAATAAATATAAAAAAATAAAAATAATAATAATAATAATAATTAATTAATTTTAAATGATATAAAAAAATAAAAAAATAATAATAATAATAATAATAATAATAATAATAATAATAATAATAATAATAATAATATATAATAATAATATAATAATATAAAATAAGATAATAATAATATAAAAAAGATAATATTAATAATAATAATAATAATAATAATAATAATAATAATAATAATAATAAAAAATAATAAATAATTAATAATAATAATAATAATAATAATAATAATGTTTTAATAAAATTTTTAGTAAATTTGTCAATAATCTTTATAATTTTGCAAATAATACTAGTAATTTAAATGCTGAAAAAAAATAATAATTTAAAAAAAAAATAATTTTTTTTTTTTTTTTTTTTTTTTTATTTATTATTATATATATATATATATATATATATATATATATATATATATATATATATATATATATATATATATATATATATATATATATATATATATATATATATATATATATATATATATATATATATATATATATATATATATATATATATAGTAATATCGAATCCTAATTTAGATTTTTTAATGGAATACGGATTCGAGGGTTTAGGATTCAAATCGGATTCGGATTCGAATCCTTTAATTGCAGTAACATCAAATCTATATAACTTTGTTCACTGAAATATGTGATATTGTTTTCAAGTAAGTTTAAGAATTCATACTTGTCACAAAATCATTCTTGTATCTTAAGAAAAAAAATTTAGTGAATGGCTTATTCAAGTTTATGCAAAAATAAAAAAAAATAAATAAATAAATAAAAAAATAAAAAAATAAAAGAAAATAAAAGAGTAAAAAAAAAAGTAAAAAAAAAAAAAAAAAAATTAAAATTTAAGTTAGTGTAGGGAAAGAATATGGAATGTATTCCTACAACATGACTGAGAAAAACATCTCAGTTATGCGGTCAGCACATACTGAAGGACACAGGACACATCTCGCGGAAGCAATGATCATTAAATGGGAAATCAAAGAAGTAAGATCACATGTCGGACCGATTTGCCACAAGCGTTTTCCTCGCAATAAGCGGGAGGCCCTCCCAATAAGCGGGTTCCCTCCCATAGAAAAGTTGTAGAGATTGAAAAGGATACAGAAATTACAAGGCGATCAGAGAAACCCCGAAGGAGGATTGAGCTTTACAACATAAAGAGGAGGAATAAAAGTAGAGAAAAAAATTTAGAAGGCGATCTGCTCAAGGTCATTTGGGATAGAGATATGGAAACGTAAGTTTACCTACTTTATTATGAGAACTTGAAGAAAGTCTTTACTTGTGTTAAATATTGAAATTACCTACTGATGATTTCAGAGAAAGGAAAAAAGAGGATGTGCTTTATTTTGAAGTTAAGATAATCCAAGAATTTAGAGTAGTCAGAAGAGTTAGGAGATAAATAAACAGAACTTGACCCGTAATATATATATATATATATATATATATATATATATATATATATATATATATATATATATATATATATATATATATATATATATATATATATATATATATATATATATATATATATATATATATATATATATATATATATATATATATATATATATATATATATATATATATATATATATATATATATATATATATATATATATATATATATATATATATATATATATATATATATATATATATATATATATATATATATATATATATATATATATATATATATATATATATATATATATATATATATATATATATATATATATATAGGTATATATATATATATATATATATATATATATATATATATATATATATATATATATATATATATATTGGTCTTGCCTAGGTGGCTTGTTACTCTAGGGTCTTTTAGCTTCTAATAGGGTCGGCCTAAGCTTATTTTTTATCTATAAAAAATTATCTTTTCTTACCTTGTTTCTGGTATATTTTATCTTATTAATTGTAATAATTTTGCATAGGTGTTTAATACTTTTGATAACTTTATTGTATTTATTATTTTTCACCACGTTTTTTACAAAATTTACAAAGTTCAATCAATCTACTAATATTCAAAAACGTGTTGCTTTTACCGGCTTCGGTTCTAGAATAGAATGCTACAACAATCGATATATGTGCGGCAGGAACGATCTCGATATAATCGATATTGTTCACAATAATCGATATTTATTTAAATTAAATTACATTTACAAAAAAATTAATTATTATCAATTATATATATATATATATATATATATATATTATATATATATATATATATATATATATATATATATATATATATATATATATATATATATATATATAAATATATATATATATATATATATATATATATAAGCTGCGTTCAGAAACCGAGCAAAAGTGAGCGCTCGCTAAAATGCGAATACGTCAATTTTATTGGTAGATAATAAGCAGCCAATCACCAAGCTCTTAGATGGAGTTGATGACGTAGCGATCATCTCGATTTTCTGAACGCTAAAATTTGATCACAGATCACAACAAAACAAACTTACGAACAAACAACGATGAAAACACACCTATAAGTAAATTTTGACGTACCGTACAACTTTATATATATATATATATATATATATATATATATATATATATATATATATATATATATATATATATATATATATATATATATATATATATATATATATATATATATATATATATATATATATATATATATATATATATATATATATATATATATATATATATATATATATATATATATATATATATAGATATATGAGAGAGAGAGAGAGAGAGAGAGAGAGAGAGAGAGAGAGAGAGATTTTCGTGCCTTAATTAATTTCAATGGATCATATATATATATATATATATATATATATATATATATATATATATATATATATATATATATATATATATATATATATATATATAGAGAGAGAGAGAGAGAGAGAGAGAGAGAGAGAGAGAGAGAGAGAGAGAGAGAGAGAGAGAGAGAGAGAGAGAGAGAGAGAGAGAGAGAGAGAGAGAGAGACTTTTATGCCTTTCAATGGATATATAATTTATGTATGAAAATATTTTAGTATTAAATATAAAATATGTGAAAATAAATATTAGATTTCCTTGAACGAATATTATTTTACCATTTTTCAGTGCTATCTATGAACACCAGATAATTCTATTAATCATTATTTTTATTTGTTACACTCCTTCCATGGCTCTCCCGTGAACATGTTCTTGGTCTGAACATAAACAATAAATTATCTTGGAAACCTCATATCACAACGGTTGCTAAGGTGTCCTCTAAAAAGCTGAGGGTTCTGTTCAGGGTTACGGGAATTTTTTTCTTCAGAAGTTACTTTAACTATAAAATGGTCTTATCCGTCCTTGTATAAAGTACTGTTCTCACATTTGGGGTGGTTCCGGTTTCACCCTTCTTTTGGATAAAGTTGAGTCAAAGGCTAAGAGACTAATAAACTGTTCCCTACTTTCAAACTCCCTCTTCTCTATAGGTACTACGATAGCAGATGCTCGAGGGAGTTGACCTCTCGCATTCCAGCACCATTGCGTCGCCATCGCAACACAAGGGGTGCCTTGCTTGACATGAATTTTGAGAGCTTGGCAAACTTTTAGACTTGCATGTTGTGGTACCTCCTTCTTTGCAGCCACCTCTGTTCTGGGAACATCCTTCCTAAGTCTGATTTTCCTCCTGTATTTAACCTACCTCTCTGTCTGCGTCCACCTGAGGGATCTACGTTAGGTTCGGAATTGGATGGATTTTTTATCTCTTAATTATGCCCCCTCCTTGAAAAGGGCTCTGCCCGTTAGTGGCAACATAAAAAAAATCATAATTGATTCATAATCCTATTTTTAAAAAAAATAATTGGCAAGCTTCTTCCAGAATTTTTGTAGTCAGTCGATGTAATCTATATTGGAGGTATCAAAAAAGCATTCAGATTACATACAATTAAGTACTTTGAATTGAGAAAGACATTAAAGATTCATGTTTCACCCACATGAAAATAAACTTACGAGCAAACAATGTACTTTATTAACTTCCATGAACAAAAACATTACCATTATATTAGTACTTCACATAAATCAGCACTTTTTAGTCATTTGTAATCAATTTCATTATAACCAATCTACCTAATGTAATCACCATCTCAAAGAAGAAAAGAAAAACGTAGAGATGTGTTAATCATCATCATCATTTATGTTCACGTACCCAATGATTTACTTTATAAAAAAATTTTAAAATGTATTTAAAAGTTTTTCATAAAAAAAAAAAAAAAAAAAAAAAAAAAAAAAAAAAAAAAAATAACGGTCTCATTTTTCAATACTTTCAATATTGGGTTCAACAACATTATGAATCATTAATTTAAATTTTTTTCCTTTGAAAAATAAAACAGCAAGTTATAATAGACAAGTTTTTAAGTGACTGAAGTATATACTAGGTAAAATGTAGAATATTTCATAAACATCTTACACTTTCCAATCTCTAAATGGAGAAAATTTTAATCTAAATGTTGGAGATGTTTATTTGAACTGAAAATGTATGGAGATCGAAATGAATGTTTAACTAGAATGTCCGAATATTGATAATACACTTTGTAGGATATTTATAATAATACATAAAAAAAAGTTTTTGCCATATAATTAAATTAAAAATTTGACTAATAAACAAAACTTAAAAATGAACAAAGAAATAAATTTAAGTATTTTTTTCCTATACTACTACTACCAATAATAGTAATAATAATAATTATTTCTTCGTTTTTGGTTCTTCTCAAATCTTGAAAACTTCTTTGAAATTATTGAAAAGAATCCATTCCATTTTTGAAAACGTTCCTAAGGTCTGATGTGTATCAAAAAACAGTGGTTCATATGCATTCTCTGTTGGTAAAGGAACAAAATTATGATGTCAAAATATAGAAAATATTGCAAAGGACTTGAAAATTCTAAAGTTAATAACCAGCTAAATCAATGAAAGAACAAGAAAATTGATAAAAATAAATCTGCGTATTAATGCTATATACTTGTATCTCCAACTTTATCCATACTTTTCATCAACGATCTTCTCAGCTCCACTTCAACTCTCTTCATTCACATGCAGATAACTCTTCATTCTTATACTCATTTCAAATTTACTCCCTCTTTTGCTTCTAGAGTTGCATCTCGTCTTCAACATATGTTTCCCGATAGGTCGCCTCAACCTTGTGAAATTCAATTCTTTAAGAACTCAACTTCTTAACACCTTTCTCAAAACCACCTCCCAACTTTCCAATCTCCTTCGATGGCTCTCCAGTCTCACCTGTAAATAACATTAACATTCTTGGTCAGAACATAAACAATAAACTTTCTTGGAAACATCATATCACAATGTTTGCTAAAGTGGCTTCAAAGAAGCTGGGAATATGTTCAGGTTGCAGAAATTTTTTTTTTCCAAACAGTTGCTCCAATTATATAAGGGTCTTATCCGCCCTTGTATTACATTTAGGAGATTCCGGTACCACATTTCTTTTAGATAAGGTTGAGTCTAAGGCTAAAAGATTAATATAACTGTAAGCTACAGTTAAACTCACTTGACCCTCTATCTCTGCGACGTGACGTTGGCGCACTATCTCTTTTCTATAGGTACTACAACAGCAGTTGCTCGAGGGAATTGACGTCTCGCATTCCACCACCGTTGCGTCGCTCTGGTAGCAGCACACGGGATGCCAGCTTTCACATTAATTGTGGAGTGAATATGGTAAACCCCCTGACTTGTCCATTGTGGTGAATCCTTTCGAGTAACTTCTGTTTTGTGGAACTCTGACATCATCTATTTTTCTTGCTGCATTTAATCTTCCTCTACAAGGCATCCGTCTGTGTTTACATGGGAGATTTGCGTTAGGTGGGATTGGGTGAATTTTTTTTATTTCATATTTCTGCCCCCTCCTAGAAAAGGGCCCAAACTGTGGGAGGTGGTGAACTGTTAATAATAATAATAATAATAATAATAATAATAATAATAATAATAATAATAATAATAATAATAATAATAATAATAATAATATATATATAATAATATATATATATATATATATATATATATATATATATATATATATATATATATATATATATATATATATATATATATATATATATATATATATAGGGCGGGATTTTTTTTTTTTTTTTTTTTTTTTTTGCAGAAGACTTGAAAAGATAGATGAGGATACAGAGATAAGAAAGTGATCAGAAGAACCCAGGGTTTGACAGTATAAGGAGAAGAATTAGAAGTTTAAATAATGGTCAAGAATATTGATTTGTTCTCCAAGAACGATCAGAGATACGAGTAGAATGCTTCACCAACTGCTTAAGATTGCTTTGCATGGTGAATTTAAGGCATCTTACCGGTTGTATCATG
>SEYY01003737.1:15000-22568 GCA_009176605.1 Armadillidium nasatum
GGCAGTTGATTGGAAGTCCTCATAAAATTGTTCAGCCGTTTCTATTGTTCAAGATATAGTTGGCAGGGGTCATTCTATGCTTCTCTAATTTCTTGAGAAGGTGTTTGACTGGACAGTAGCTTATCAATAGACCAGTTAAAATTCTTATATCTGATTTTTTTAATTCAATTACTACTTTTTCTCTCTACCAAAGGATTCTGATAATATCTGTGCTAGTCTAAGATCAGAGATATATGACCAATATGTAGTCATGGCATTGTAACCATGATTAGTTGTTCCCATTGATTTAGCAAGAATTTAATGCAACATTTGGGTGGCCCACATAAGGTCTATGGCCTATTAGGAATTTCTTTATTATTGTTAAGGTTTAAAACTGAAATAAAGTAATTAAAATTAATTACTTATGTGGCCGTATTTTCGTATTTTCATTGGTTCCAAATTAATGATAATTTAGTCCGAAAATTTTTTAATACTTTAGTTTGACGCATACGCTTTATATCATTTTTCCCTTCAATGGTTTTTCTAGTACCAAATGAATAAGTAAATTAATAAATTAATAAATAAAATAAAAAAAGTTAATTTTTATAATTTGGGTTTTAACAATACGAATCCGTCCTAACTGAAAGCCGGTGGTACAAATAAAAGACGTTCTTAAGACTTAGTCCGAGTATAAAAAGTCGAGGAGGATTTTTGTTAATTCCTTTCTTGGAAATTTTTATAGTATTTTTAGGTTCGCAAATCTTTATTTTATTTTATTTGTATTTATTCTCTTAAAAAGAAAGAATAATGTTTCGAACAACATGTATGCAAGTTGGAACCTTATGCCGTGGAGTCTCTCTACTCAGAAATAATAGAGTAGTAACAGGTAAGGCATGCTAAGTTAAATATATTTGGTGTTCTAATCTGCTATTGGTCTGGTCAGTTTGATGTCTTTATATCAACATTTTATTTTTTTTTTTTGGGTTAATTTTTTTTTTTTTTTATTATTATTCTGAATATAGCAAAGACCTTTTGCCTAGCTTGTCTGTAGACTTATCCCATGCCATGCAAAGAGACCTTATAATTCTTTTTCATGTATTTAAAACAAGAAAAATTGGAACATTTCTCAAATAAATAAATTTAAAAAATTTGTAAGGTATAATTACCTGAATATATAACAATTGATTTGTGGTCTTTCAGCAGTTTACATCTCTTAACTGGCATTTAGTTGTTTTTCAGAATATACAATGGAAATATAATTTATATTAAAGGAAAACTATTTTGTTGGGGTGGAAATTCAAATTCAATAAATTTAAAAAGTTAAAAATCAAATTATAAAATGATATAACTAGGTTAACTACACAGAACGGGCCAATCCTTAAGATTATTGGTAGAGAGCATCCCAAGAAATATCAATATTAATAATGTATGAGAACCTTTCAGGAATTGTTTACAGTTTCATACCTTCTCAATTTAATTTGTAAGCAAAAATATTTTAACTAAATATTTGAGATACTTAAAAATTATATTTATATTTTTACTATCTTTTAAAACTGGTTCACTTCATATTTTTGTCCTACTGTGAAAGATTACTGCAAGAGTCAGAACATCGATTTAAAGTCTTTTTGCTCTTAGATAATGCCCCTGGCTATCCTACTTCGCTCAATGAACAAGATTAAAATGTCAAAGTCATATTTTTACCACTGAATATTACCTCTCTATTGCAACCAATGGATCAAGGAACAATAGTGGCATTCAAAGCTTTTTATCTCTGAAGAATATTTGTGGAAGCTCTAAAGGCAACAGATGCAGAAACCCAAATTTCCTTACCAGAATTTTGGAAAAAATTGGCTAGACAAGCAGTTGAAAATATTCAGATGTTATGGGAAGAAATGACTGAATCTAATATGCAATCTGTTTGGAAGCATGTATTACCTCACTGTGCAATGACTTTATAGGTTTTGAGACACAAACTAATATAATTATTGATGAAGTAACTTTGTTAGCGAAAGGTCTTGGCTTTGATGAAGATTGTGCAATTGTACATGAATTACTTGATTCACTTGTACAAGAGTTAAGTGAAGATGATCTTCAATTGGATGAACAGCGTGCATATGAAGCAGAAGATAGCGAAAATGAGCAGACAGATAAGCCAGTTAAAGAACTGACAACTAAAGAACTTGATCAAGCTTTCCACCACCTTGAAAACGCAAAAGAAATTTTACTAAATGCTGATCCTGACTTTGAAAGGAGTCAGATTGTTGTTCAGAATATTGACAAAGCAGTGAGCTCATTACCGTAGATATTATGACAATAAGAAGAAGTCAAACATGATACAACAAATAATTTTTAAATTCTTTTTTAAAATATATATATATATATATATATATATATATATATATATATATATATATATATATATATATATATATTATATATATATATATATATATATATATATAATATATATATATCTACTATCATGAGCTGAGCGCATGTAGATTATAACTCAGTCAATACCAGAAATTATTATGGAAAATATTGGCCAATATATATATATATATATATATATATATATATATATATATATATATATATATATATATATATATATATATATATATATATATATATATATATATATATATATATATATATATATCAGGGTTGGTGATTTTTTTGATTTTTTTAAAAAAATCAAAAAAATCAAAAAATCAATGATTTTTTTGATTTTTTTGATTTTATTTGATTTTTTGATTTTTTTGATTTTTTAAAAAAATAATAAAAGTTTTTTTTATTTTGTCATATTTTTTGATACATAATGATACAACAGATATATTAGTTCCTTCTTACTGTGTTAAAAAACTTTAAAGTAGTTTATATATTAGAAATATAACTTCCTTAATATTTGGTTCAAGATTTCATATAGGGTAATACAAGAATCTGATCTTCATTAATATAATTTATCCAATATAGAACTGTTAGAGTTTAGAATTCCTTATATATATTCAATCAAATCTTCAACAAAATTTTATTGAGCTTTAATCTAATGCAATTTGAGGTTATAGACAAAAGAGAAAACAGAAAAGACAATTCCTTTTAATTTTCAACCATTTAAATTTTTATACAACATTATAAGAAAACAATATTCCTCTATATAAATTATAAAAGAAAGAAAATTTAAGCACTTTTGATGCATAATCATTAATCCATAAATTAAATACATAACTTGCAATATATATATATATATATATATATATATATATATATATATATATATATATATTGCAAGTTATGTATTTAATTTATGGATTAATGATTATGCATCAAAAGTGCTTAAATTTTCTTTCTTTTATAATTTATATAGAGGAATATTGTTTTCTTATAATGTTGTATAAAAATTTAAATGGTTGAAAATTAAAAGGAATTGTCTTTTCTGTTTTCTCTTTTGTCTATAAAAATTGCATTAAATTAGGAATTCTAAACTCTAACAGTTCTATATTGGATAAATTATATTAATGAAGATCAGATTCTTGTATTACCCTATATGAAATCTTGAACCAAATATTAAGGAAGTTATATTTCTAATATATAAACTACTCTAAAGTTTTTTAACACAGTAAGAAGGAACTAATATATCTGTTATATCATTATGTATAAAAAAATATGACAAAATAAACAAATATAAAAAAAAAAGTTTTATTATTTTTTTAAAAAATCAAAAAATCAAAAAAATCAAAAAAATCATGATTTTTTCATAAAAAAAATCAATTGATTTAATCAACTGATTAAATCAATTTGATTTAATCAATGCCAACCCTGATATATATATATATATATATATATATATATATATATATATATATATATATATATATATATATATATATATATATATATATATATATATATATATATATATATATATATATATATACTATGCTAATAGATTCATGTCCTCACATTCCACGGAAACAGATGAAGAATTTGATGCAAGATATGAAGCTTATTTCAATAGGAAAGAGATTGATCATTGGGAAGCTAGAAAGGTTATATATATATATATATATATATATATATATATATAATATATATATATATATATATATATATATATATATATATATATATATATTATATATATATTGCTATATATATATAATATATATTATATTTTATTTTATTTAATTATTTACTTTATAAAAGTTTAGTTTTGCCAAATATTTTTAAAATTATAATATTATTAATATTAATATTTTTAGAGTTATAATTTTGAAAAACTATATATATATATATATATATATATATATATATATATATATATATATATATATATATATATATATATATATATATATATATATATATATATATATATATATATATATATATATATATATATATATATATATATATATATATAGTTTTGAGTCAGAAATTAATCATGTCAGAAGCATTTTGGTCTGAGAAAAGTTCATCAAATTTCATTTTCAATAATGAATTGGTTTTTAAATCAATAAGTTCCATTTGTATATTACTAGTCATCTTCATTATATTTTTTCACTAAATGAAAATGAATTTATAAATGTGAGTATGCAGTTTTCTTCTTTAGCAAAATCATAAAAATGAATTTGAAATTACTCTTGCGATAACTTGATCTTTTTAATTGGTTAAATTGTTATTATCAGCAGTACATTCACTTTGTTCCTTTAAGTGTGGAAATTATCAAATCCTGATTTTATAACTAAGAGATGCAAAGATGCAATGCACCACTTTTGGCGCATGAGCTGTAGGTTGGCCAACCCTGTGATAGCTATTAATTAGTTGGACCCTCATTCCACATCCTTGTAAAGCATTCAAATGCTGCAAAAACCTATATCTATTCTAACTCTTCTTATTCTTTTCTGTAATTATAACAACTTGACCAGATCAGAAGTGCAAGCAGGCATCTCAGATATTTAATTTGGTCATGCAATCTTAAAATTTAAAATTTTTTAAAAAAATATATCTGGATAAAATGATCCAAATCCTAGGGTGAAAAATGTAATATCTTAAGTTCTTTAGAAATCTAAAATCCATGCTTCTTATGAAGATTATGACTAAATATAGGATTGAACTTAATTAATTAAGAACACGGACATTTAATTTTGTTTAATTTTTTTTATTTTTTTTTAGCTTTGTTTCATATATATATATATATATATATATATATATATATATATATATATATATATATATATATATATATATATATATATATATATATATATATATATATATATATATATATATATATATATATATATATATATATATATATATATATATATATATAGTAGGCAATGAACGATCTCTGTGGAATGGATTTAGTTCCTGAACCCAAGATAGTCATTGCAGCCTTGAAAGCTTGCAGACGCTTGAATGATATTGCACTTGCAATACGTTTCATTGAAGCTGTAAGAGAAAAATGTGGATCTAAGCAAAAAGAAATATATCCTTACATTCTTCAGGTTGGTAAACAGGTTTATTTTTTTGATAACATTTTCTTTGTTTAACTAATTGATTATAACTTGATTGGATTGTTATTACTCTTCATTTTTTAAAAAAATATATAGGACAAGAAAATATATATATATATATATATATATATATATATATATATATATATATATATATATATATATATATATATATATATATATATATATATATATATATATATATATATATATATATATATATATATACATTTTACTTTTTTTTTTTTTAACATTCTTTTTCTATTATTATTAAGCTTTTTTTCACATAAGGTTCCTTCAATCACTTTCTTACCTCTGTATCCTATTCTCTCTAAGTCTTTCGCTGGACAGGCCACAATCTATGATGAGGCACTTTGGTACTGAAAATTCATTGGATTTTTCAATAATATTTTCCATTTTTCCATAAAATTATTTCGATTTCAGTGTTAGGGAATGCTCAGAGTGTGCAGAGAGTAAAACATTTTTATTATTATTATTATTATTATTGAGGTGTAGATTCTATTTAATATCCTTTCAGCTAAAACTAATAAACTTTGGCTTAACTGCATTTTTTCGTTATCTTTATTAAAGGAAGTTCATTCTCAGAAATCCTTGAAACTCCATAATCTATTTTTATCTAATCACTGATTCAAGTTAAGTCGACTCTGGAAAACTAAAATTTTATCTCTGTAGAAAATGCAATAATCTCTCTAGTTCTTCTTTCTGACACTTTGCCGAAAGAGTGTTTCAAAAATCAGATGACCAAGAGTAGACAGAAAGGAAAGATTATCATCAGTCAAGCGTTTACTTAAGAAACTCTTACTGGCAATCAAGATAAGATTGAAAGGTTTTAAAAGTATTCCAAATCTTCCTGTTCAGAAAAGATTCAAAACATTAAAAATAGCAATTTAAAGTGATAGGATGGCATCGAAGGGGCGAGAGGAGTTTTCTTTCTTTGACACAGTCTGAATGAATTTGTTGTTTAGTAGGAAGGAAAAGTTAGAGATAATAGAGCGTGGAAAAGTCCATTTATATATATATATATATATATATATATATATATATATATATATATATATATATATATATATATATATATATATATATATATATATATATATATATATATATATATATATATATATATATATATATAGTGAAAATTATATGGTGGTAGTCAGATGCAGTAATCTAACGGTAAAACAGGCAAATATTTCTCAGAAGTCAAGGTTTTAAGATGGAATTTTTTACTCATTGATTTTTTATTTTTTTAGATTCCACTGAGTTTAGATCTTCTTGTCTCGTGTTTGTCAAACTAATTTAAGCTTAGAAGCGTCAAGTGTTGTTCTCTCGGTATCTTTAAAATCTTAGTTTGCCCTTGGAAAATAAAGAAATTAGAATTCATCATTTGTCATTCATTTTGGGATATCCGAAAAAGTTTTGTGTTGGTCATTTACTTAGTCAATATATTCTTTAAAATATTAATTGACTTGCACAATAAGCCAGGATATTTAAAAAGTAAAAGTAAATTGCTTATAGAGCGTTTCGTTTCGCTTATTTAAATTCAAGTTTAACTCTTAAGAAAGAAAGAAAAAGAAAAAAAAGCTTATTCTCGTAAGTTAACATTTTTCTACATAAAGGCATCAAATTGTATCATTAATGTTTTGCCTCTGCCTCTGAGAACTTGTACAGCGGAATTAAGTTGCCCAAAAAAGTTGAAATTCGAAACAGGGTCACTTTCATATAAAGTTCTCGTAATAGTTACGTTTTAGGGCTTCTGCATCTGTAAAGAAAGTTCATTAAAATTTCTGCATAATCAGAATAATTGGATAGATTTTATTTATAAACTTTCTATTTTCCTTGTATGTAATTTTTAAATCTATATTTAATTTTTTGTTTTTTTTCACAGGAAATTCGACCAACCCTTGATGAGCTCGGTATTAACACTCCAGAAGAACTTGGTTATGATAAACCAGAATTGGCTTTGCCAAATGTGTATGATGTTCATGGTTGAATAATTTGAGAATAAATAAACTTACAGATTTAAATAATAGATATTATTAAGTGGTC
>SEYY01003738.1:0-5000 GCA_009176605.1 Armadillidium nasatum
CAATCACTAGAACAAATTACACTTATATCTTGAAGATTCATATTTAAAAACAACAACAAGGATACAATGACAGTCAAAGGTAAACTGAAATTTGTTGTAAAGAAATTATAGGTATAAAAAAATTATAGGTATAAAAATATCGATTAAATAAAATATCGACATAATAAATATCGAAAGTCAAACAATCTACACCTAAGCCATATATATATATATATATATATATATATATAATATATATATATTATTATATATAAATATATATATATATATAGTATATATATATATATATATATATATATATATATATATATATATATATATATATATATTATATATATATATATATATATATATATATATATATATATATATATATATATATATAATATATATATATATATATATATATATATATATATATATAATATATATATATATTATATATATATATATATATATATATATATATATATATATATATATATATATATATATATATATATATATATATATATATATATATATATATATATATATATATATATATATATATATATATATATATATATATATATATATATATATATATATATATATATATATTATTGATTTTTAAAATAACGATATTCGAAAATATCGATATATCGAAACATCGATATGCTATTCAATATTATTTTAATTATTTAATAATTAATTATTAAGTTTTCTAGCATACTAGTTCGACTTATCATAAGTAACTACCGAAGTTGCCGTAAAATACAGGCCTAACCTATACAAAAACGTTGCAATGAATACAATTAAAATCGAAATTTTAAAATATCGATATAAAAATATATATAAAAATTAAACTCAGAAATTCTATATATATATTAATATATATATATATATATATATATATATATATATATATATATATATATATATATATATATATATATATATATATATATAATATATATATATATATATATATATATATATATATATATATATATATATATATATAATATATATATATATATATATATATATATATATATATATATATATATATATATTATATATATATATATATATATATATATATATATTATATATTTTTTTTTTTTTTTTTATTTTTATTTTCTCGGTGGGCAAAGGCCAGAGGCCTACCAAATTCCACCGGAGTTGGGAAAAATCTATTAACATGGTCGATGGTGGCCGACGTGTCCAGATACACGGCGTTTGAAAGTATGCAAGTCAAAGGAAGTTGGGAAAACAGATGAAGGGAGTGTGTTCCAGACTTTACCAGTAGAGTATATGTAAGACTGAGCATAGCGGTTAAGTCTGGGGTCGGAGAGTTGGACAGAGAAAGGATGAGACTGTGTAGAAAGGCGTGTCGCACGAGCTCTTCTCAATGGAGGAGGTATGCGACGAGAGAGTTCAGAAGAGCAGTGTCCGTTGTAATAGCGATAGTATAGAGAGAGTGACGCAACAATTCGACGGGCAGAAAGAGATTGAAGAGAGTTAGTAAGAGCAGGAGAGTTGATGAGACGAAATGCCCTTGACTCCACCTTCTCTAAGGAGAGCTGTATGTGTGGAACCACCCCAGATGTGCGAAGCATACTCCATACAGGGACGAACAACACCCCTATACAGAGCAAGCAACTGGGGTGGCGTGAAGAAATTCTGAAGGCGCCTCAGAACACCCAACCTCTTAGAAGCTTGTTTAGAAAGAGAAGTAATGTGATCTTTCCAAGAAAGATCACGAGAAAAAGAAACACCGAAGAATATTAAGGACAGATGAAGGCTTTGAGTTGTGTGTTTTCGAAGAAGATATCATAGTTGTGTGGAAGATTGTGTCGAGTGGAGAGATGGAGGAACTTGAGTTTTTGAGGCATTGAAAACAACCATGTTTTCTCTGCCCCAATTTGAAATACGAGAAAGATCAGAGGTTAGTTGCTCCAAGGCTACCCTTCTCGAGTCTATCAACTGCTGTTGGGTGGGACGTCTTTCAAAATGGAAGGAATAATGAAGGGTGGAGTCATCAGCATAGGAGTGGATAGGAGATGAGGTGAATAGAGAGAAGGTCATTAATGAAAAGTAGAAAAAGTGTTGGGATAGGACAGAACCCTTGAGGAACACCACTATTAATAGATTTAAAGGATGAACGGTGGCCGTCTACAACAGCTGCTATAGAACGACCGGAAAGGAAATTAGCGAGAAGATCACAGAGAGAAGGATAGATACCGAAAGAGGGAAGTTTAGAAATCAAAGCTTTGTGCCAGACTCTATCGAAGGCTTTCGATATGTCCAGCGCGACAGCAAAAGATTCACCGAAATGCCGAAGAGCGGAGGACCAAGAGTCAGAGAGAAGGGAAAGAAGATCACCAGTAGAGCGTTTCTTACGAAAGCCATACTGGCGATCAGAGATAAGATTAGAAGAATTGAGATGCTTCCAAATCTTCCTGTTAAGGATAGATTCGAAAACTTTAGAGAGAACGGAGGTCAAAGAAATAGGACGGTAGTTGGAGGGTTGAGAGGGGTCCCCCTTCTTCGGCATAGGTTATGGCATATATATATATATATATATATATATATATATATATATATATATTATATATATATATATATTTAACGTTTCAATACATTTTAAATAAGAGTAATCTTTTGTGATAAGTATATACTTCAGGGCAAGTTGGTCCATACGAGAAATAATTGTAAGAAGAGGAAATACATAGGAAGTACATGGTAGAATAGGAAATGCATAGTAGATTGGGAGAGTAGAACTTAAGGTTTTAATTTAATAGGTAGATTTTAAAAGTAAGTTAGGTAGTAAAGTAAAATTCTTAGTAGGTTAGAGAAGTAGGTTTAAAGGTTTTAAGGTTTTAATTAAGATTAACTATGAAATGTTTACTAAGTTTTGAGAGCTTGTGAGTTGTGATTGTTTCGTGTTTGGGTGTTAGGTTGTTGGGTTAGTTGATTAGTACAGGGGTGGAGACCTCGAAGAATTGATGGTATCCTCAGGATTGTTGGATCTACCATAAAACGCCGTAGTTCGCGTGAGTCAGTGAGGATTGAGATAAATCGAAAGTGATGACTGGAAAGAGAGGTAGGGGGTCAACGTTGAATATAAGATTAATGAATAAAGAAGAGAAGAGAGAGAAAGTAGGGATGATGATAGAGGAAAGGGGGACGGATTTTCTGGCAGTGACGTGAGGAGGAAGTGTCATTTGGGAAATACAAAGGGATTTACTCCAGAATGAATGAGAGAGTTAGAGCAAGGGAGGAAGTGGCAATTGTTGTTATGAAAGATGAGTGGTGAAGATGTGTGAAAGGGAAAGGAAGTATGGGAGTCAGAATAGTCTTCTCAAGATTAAGGTTACAGAGGGAGTAATGGATATATATATATATGTATATATATATATATATATATATATATATATAATATATATATATATATATATATATATATATATATATATATATATATATATATATATATATATATATATGTGTGTGTGTGTGTGTGTGTGTGTGTGTGTGCTTTTGCACCGGTGGTGAGCGAATTGAAAGGGGAGAGAGACATTCTGAGAGAGTCTCAGCGAATGAGTGTGAAGTTTTGATAATAGAGATCATGTATGTTTGTTGGGTATTTTAATGCGAGGGTGGGAAATGGAAGTGTAAATAGGATAGTAGGGCATTTGGGTAGGAGGTGTAAATGGAAATGAGACAGAATTGATTGGAATGTGTGCAGCAAGAGGTATGATGATAGGAAATACATGGTTTTGAAAGAAAGATATTCATAAGTGCACCAGGGTGAGTTGGATGAATGGAGAGAGGAGGGTTGGATTATGTGTGCGTTAATGGGAAGGGAGGAATAAGCTTGTTAGATGTTATGTATTAAGGGAAGCGACGATGGGTTTGTCAGACCATTACTTGGTATGGGCGAGGTTCAAAGTTAGAGAGGTTGGGAGAGAGGGAAAGTTAAGAGAAGAGTGATAATGGAGAAGTGGAGGGAGGTAATGAGAAGTGAAGTAAAGGGGCTAGAAGAGGAATGGAATAAATTGAAAAAGTCTTAGTGGAGGTTGCGAAAGAGTGTGTGGAATCAAGAAAACAGAGAATGATAGACGATAAAGGGAGTGAGTGGTAGAAAGAAAAGTTGGAGAATATAGTGGAAAGAAAGAAGGATGCCTTTAGGCAGTATTTCTATACTAAGGAAGCTATGGATTAAGAGAAGTATTAGGGAGAGGTGTTAGGAGATGGAAGAGGGAAGCCAAGAGGGCAAAAAGAAGAACGGAAGAGGAATGGAGCAGAAAACAACAGAAAAGTTTTAGAAGAGAAATAAAATGTTTTGGAAGGGAATAAATAGGGTGAGGAGAGGGAGGTAGAACGGGGAGAGAGGAGTGAAAAGAAAAGATGTGGAGTTAATAATAATAATAATAATAATAATAATAATAATAATAATAATAATAATAATAATAATAATAATAATAATAATAATAATAAGAAGAAGAAGAAGAAGAAGAAGAAGAAGAAGAAGAAGAAGAAGAAGAAGAAGAAGAAGAAGAAGAAGAAGAAGAAGAAGAAGAAGAAGAAGAAGAAGAAGAAGAAGAAGAAGAAGAAGAAGAAGAAGAAGAAGAAGAAGAAGAAGAAGAAGAAGAAGAAGAAGAAGAAGAAGAAGAAGAAGAAGGAAGAAGAAGAAGAAGAAGAAGAAGAAGAAGAAGAAGAAGAAGAAGAAGAAGAAGAAGAAGAAGAAGAAGAAGAAGAACTACAGAACTGACAAAACTACAGAAGGCTAGTCTGTTAAATAATCATTATTGATTATGCGATCATAGACCAATTTGCTTAAAATGTGCATCCAATTTCTTCTTGAATGATTCGATGTTGTCGCTGTTCACTATTTGATGAGAAAGACTATTCCATTTTTCAATCACATCGTACGTAAAAAATTCTTTGTTATGTTTGTTTGAAATCGCTTGTGAGATAGCTTGTGTCCGTTACTACGTGTTAGGTCATTC
>SEYY01003738.1:10000-20000 GCA_009176605.1 Armadillidium nasatum
AATTTTTTCCTCCTCTGGCAAGTCACGTGTGTGTGTGTGTTGGTACTTCACTGGTACTAACCTAACCATTTATGAAAGGTCTCTAGGATGTTGCATGACAGGATTCTTAAGAGAGTTCGAACTTTGGGCTTTCATATACGGGAACAGAATGCCTTACATTTTGGGCCACAATTGAGGTCAAAAGGAAGGAGGTATGATTTTAGTTTTTATCCTGCTGAAGCTTACGTAAAACAGGTTGATTTAAATGTAAATAGAATCAAAATATCTTTCAAAGAAACTTTATTTCTTCAAAAATTTTTTTACTTTTGTGACGAACAGTTTTCTTCAAAATTTTCTTCAATGGAAGAAATTTCGTACTTCAGTACGTGAAAAAGTTAACAGATTTTTATAATTTTATTTCATGATCTGAATGGTGAGGAGCGAGTTTGAAGACAACAGTCAGACAGTGATTGTTGTTTTCATTAATAAGACCAAAAAATTTCTTCAGTCTTAAAATGCGGTAGGAACTCAATTTGAACATGTAAAGATATTTTTTCTATCTTAACGGATATGGAAAAAATAAATTTCTTTTTAAAAATCTGACAAAATTATTAGTGAAAAATTTGTCCTAAAATTTTGGCCATTTTGAATTTCTTAAAAAAAAAAATAGATTCTTCATTCACAGAAAAGAAACAAATTTCTTCCATTTCACTTAGCCATATTTGAAGAAATTTTGATTCTCTGGGTAATTAATCCTTTCAAGAAGCTTGGCATAAATATTTCTGATATTTTAATACTGTAAATACTGATTATGGATGTCAAGTAAAATTATATAGTACAAATTGACTTACACACACATATCGTGGCATCTAAACACTAATAACTGATAAATTCTCGTGATTGGTTTGTATCTTAATGAAAATTTTAAAATTCTGAAATTTTCACAAAATGGTTCTACAATACGAACGAGAGGAAAATAAAATTTACTGTAAATCATATAATATATAATAGATATAATATAATAGATATTCTCATAAATTTTGTGAGAATAGATTATTATTATTATTATTATTATTATTATTATTATTATTATTATTATTATTATTATTATTATTATTATTATTATTATTATTATTATTATTATTATTATTATTATTATTATTATTATTATTATTATTATTATTATTATTATTATTATTATTATCTTTATCATTATCATTATCATTATTATTATTATTATTATTATTATTATTATTATTATTATTATTATTATTATTATTATTATTATTATTATTATTATTATTATTATTATTATTATTATTATTATTATTATTATTGAAATTGATAACAGATTCTAGTTGTACTATTTCTACATTAATTATTGTAAATGTGTAAATAAAAAAATTAACAAAATATTTTGGCATTGAAAACCAGTTCCTAGTCGAGCAATTTCTTCATTAGTTTTCGTAAAAATTTAAATTTAGATTTATTTATCTACAAGCTTTTTATTAAAGATTGAAAGCTAAAAAAATAAAAAAGCTTCTTTAAAATTAAGTTTTACTTATAAAAATTTAAAAATAAACAAGCGTCCTTTCAAATTAAGTTTTACTTATATGAATAATTTAATTTTTATCACAAGATAAAACATTGTAAAATTCGAATTAATTTGAATGGTCATTATAAATATAGTAACATTTATGGATTAATGCTTGAAATTTTAAAACCAAACGAACAATGTTAAAAAAATTTTCCTCCTTTAATTATCTTCTCATTTTTGTGGAACTGAAATTTAATCAAAGAAACTCCAGAATATTAACTTAGCTTTAATATAAATTATTATTTTAAATATTTAGAATTTTGAAATTAAAATTATATATATATATATATATATATATATATATATATATATATATATATATATATATATATATATATATATATATATATATATATATATATATATATATATATATATATATATATATATATATATATATATATATATATATATATATATATATATATATATATATATATATATATATATATATATATATATATATATATATATATATATATATATATATATATATATATATATATATATATATATATATATATAATACTGCTTACATATCTCAAACATCTAATAATTTTCTTAACTCTAAATAACCAAAACTTGTGTTATTAACTTAGAGCTTTTTCTTATAATAATTTAAATATTTCAAAATTTTATGTCTAATATTCTCATGTGAACTCTCGTTTAACTGAAAAAAATATTAATTAAAACGCAAATTAGCAATTAATTCATCTTATATCAACCTACTGTGTAAATATTTTATTTCAACCTCAATTCTTCTTTCCAAAAAAAGGAACTTTTTTTATTTTTCTTTCTTCCTTTGTTCAAAGAGGTAAAAAAATGTAGAAATTCAAAGTTGTGAAGACTTTGTGAAAACTCTACGAATTACTGTAACAATAACTAATTTCGAAGAATGGTAATTAAAAATTTTTTTTGTCGGTGTAAAAAGGAAAAGATATATAACTCTTTGAAATATGAGTCTTAATTAAAAAATAAATCAAAAAAATAAGTAACAAATGAGGAGAATGAGTTAGAAAGAGTTTAGATAATCAGAAAAAATTATGAGAGAAGATAAAGAAAAAGAAAAAGGTATGAAGGACAAATAAAGTAAGATCGAAATTAAAAAAAGAAGAGAAAGTAGACAAATAAGAAAAAAAGGTTGTCAAAAAAGGAAGACAAAAAATAATATAATAAGAAAAAGGAAAAATAAAAAAGTTAAATAAGAATAAAAGATTGTTAATTTAAAAAGAAAAGGAATAAATTGATAAAGAAAGTAAAAAAAGAAAATGAGAATAAAGTAGAAGATATATTCTTAATAAACATGTATATTTAAATAAAAATAGAAAGAGAAAGTCAAATAAAAATATGTATATAAAAGAGATAATAAAAATTAAAAAGGCAAAAAAGAGAAATTTAAATATATAAAAATAAATAAACTAAAAATATAAGTTAAATAAACATAAATATATAAATAAATTAAATATATTGAAAAATATATTGATAAATTAAATATATAAAATAAATAAAAACATGAAATTACGTATGATTAAGAGTACAAGAAAATAAATAAATAAGTTTAAATTATATTATTTAATATAATTAATAATAAATTAGAAATAACATTATTTAGTTTATTATAATTAAATTAGTGTTGCATATTAAATGAACATAACCTGAAAAAATAAACATTTCTAAGTTTGAAAGAATTAAAATTTTGTGTCTCAAAAGTACAAAAAAAAAAAAACTTTTAAAAACCAAATTAAAAAACAAGTAAATAACGTTAATAAGAGTTAGAAGGTTAAACAAATAATGAAAAGAATAATTAATGACGCGAGAGAGAAATGTGAATATAAAATAAAAATAAAATAAAAAATTTATAAGAAAAGATACATTTTAAAATAAGTTTAAAAAAAAGTAAATTGAAAAAGGGAAGAGAAAAATATCAAAGTTAAGAGAAAATGAAAGAAAAAATGAAAGCTTATTAGAGAAGGAAAGAAAAAGTGAAAGTAAAGAGTCAACTCAAAGATTAAAAGAGAAAAAGAAAAATGAAAAAGGATGAAAGAGGAATAATAATAATAATAATAATAATAATAATAATAATAATAATAATAATAATAATAATAATAATAGTGGTGATGAGGAGTGAATGACCTTCAGTACTTTAGCAAAAAAAACATTTTTATATGAAACTAATTCGTACTTTCAAAAATAGCAAATATAGTATAGGCCTCTATGTCTCTCAATATATATATATATATATATATATATATATATATATATATATATATATATATATATATATATATATATATATATATATATATATATATATATATATATATATATATATATATATATATATATATATATATATATATATATATATATATATATATATATATATATATATATATATATATATATATATATATATATATATATATATATATATATATATATATATATATATATATATATATATATATATATATATATATATATATATATATATATATATATATATATATATATATATATATATATATATATATATATATAATATATATATTATAACAATTGAAAAATTAATTTACACGTATACAAAACAAAATCTTTTTAAAAAAATATCAGTTCTTCTCCTTCTCCGTAGCGCAATCAGCAAGGTTGTGGACTTTGAGTTCCTGAATATATCAACTAAAATGACAACGGTTCGAATACTCTTCAGATGATTTATGACGTCAGAGGTTAGTGTATTATCATATCAATAGAAAGCGTAGAAATGAAAGGATAGTCTCATGGTATTTGGTATACATGGTGAAGCGTTGCCATGTGAGTAATTAAATTTTTATTTTTATTCGAATAAAATAGAAAGACATTTAGTGATTTAATATTTATCATATAGAGGAAAAACACCGGTTTAATTTCTTTCTATATAGAGCGGCAGAAAACGGGTTTTCTGCCGCTCTATATAGAAAGGAATAAGAAAGGATTGTTTTTGCAGTGCACTGAGGAACCTTATGATTCGTTATGGCATTGTTATGATTTGATATGTGTTTGTTTTGGATGTTACTCCATATCCAGAGAGACAGTAAATTATATGGGGGTGAATACCTGTATGTACAAAATATATTTTTCCCAGTACATACAGTGGAATGGATTTTACAAACTTTACAAGGATGTATATATACTTTGCGTGCTTATTTACTAATGTGTTCATGTGTTCTTTAAATGTTAGTTTTTCATTTTTATGACTCCCGCAATACCAAATGATATGAACCTTGAACGTGACTGCTTGAATTACTCATAATTTATTTTATGTTGAACATAATATTGATTCAAAAATTTTATAAAGCAAATTAATGGTAACCGAAACTTTACTCACGTAGCAGGGAATTTTTCAATGTTAAATACGGGTGTATTTTTAATGTTTGCGCCAAGCTTTAAAAACAAAACCTTTTTTGATTTTGCGATTTGAATAATATATAATATAAGCGGCTCCGTAGCTCAGTCGATCGAGCACTCGTGATAGCAAGCGAGAGGTCCAGGGTTCGAGGCCTAGGTCGGAGTGGGAAATGTCAGCTGTTTCTCCTTGCGCTTTGCTCCGAATGACTCAGTCGTTAATTAAACGAGTACATCAGTGGAGTGCTCTTGCCACTGATGGGAATAATCTCCGGCATCTGCGATAGGCCTGGCCTAGCCAGCGGTATCCGCCGTGGGGCCCTTGAAACTCAAGGATCTTCCTCGAAAGATCCGGCTGACAGGTGCTAGCACCTACAGGAGTATGGTGAGAAAGTTTATATAGTTAAAATAGTAATGTCAAATTACATTAATTCTAGTAATAATCATAAATATTTCTTCAAATTATGCCTAACATCGTTCTGTGAACTTTTTTCGAATAAAAAAAAATTAATTAAAATACAAATTAGGAATTAATTCATCTTAAATCAACACACTGTGTAAATATTTTATTTCAACCTCAATTCTTCTTTCCAAAAAAAGGAACCTTCTTTTTTTTCTTTCTCTCCTTTGTTCAAAGAGGTAAAAAATGTAGAAATTTAAAGTTGTGCTCTCTTTGTTAAAATTTTACGAATTACTGTAACAATAACTAATTTTGAAGAATGGTAATTAAATTTTTTTTGTGAAAAGGGAAAAGATTAAAAAATAATAAAAAATAAGTAATGAATGAGGAAAATGAGTTAGAAAGAGTTTAGGAAATGAAAATGAAATTTAAAAGAAAAGAAAAGAGATTAATAGGGGAAAAATAGAAAATAAATAAGAATAAGTTGAAAAAAGAATTTAAATATGAAAACAAAACGGGAGAAAGATGATCAAGATTGAGAATAAAAAAGAGAAAAGAGAATTAGACAAGCAAAAACTTAGAAGAATTAGTCAACTAAGAATGAAAGTTAGTAAACGAAAGGAAGAAATTAATTAAAAAATAAAAGAGAAACAAGAATGAAAAGAAGACGGAAAAGATAATAAATAACAAAATATCAAGAAAGTAGAATAAATAATTTAATAAATAAAATAATAAGAATAAATAATAAATAATGGACAGGTAAAAAGGAACATGAATAGAAATATGCAAAAAAAAAAAATACAAATGAAAGTATGAAAATTAAAAAAATAATATAAAAATACAAAAAGGATGAAAATAAATAAATAATTGGTATGCAAATCACACAAACATACACACACATACACACAAAAAAATTAGATATTGAAGTTTATTATTTAAAATAAATATTTGATTATGTAGGAATAAGAACATATCAAATGAAAAACTAAATATATAATAAACATGAATTATAAAATTTGTGGTCTATTATTTAAGTATAAAGCTTTATTTAGTTTTAAAATTATGTTAACATAAAATAAATAAATTAACATTTCCTGAAATCTTAAATTTTGAATATTTAAAATAATTAATTTTTTTCTGAGCTCAAGAATAGTTGAATAATAAAATGAAAAATATAATAATGCATAAAAAATGTGATAAAAAAGAACAAATAGAAAACTCTGAAACGAATAATTAATAGCAAAAAGAAAACTTTAAAAAACAAGTGTTAAAAAGAACAATAAAAAAAAAGTGAAAGAAATTACTAAAATAAAAAGTAATGAAAAGCAAATAAAAGAAATTTAAGTGAAAAAAGAAAAATAAAAGTTAAAAAATCAACACAGAAGCCGAGAAGAAAATTACGAGAACGAAAAATAAGACATTGTCAGAATAGGTAATTATTAAACAACTAAATAAATAAATGAATTTTTAAATAGATAGATAAATAGAAGGAAAGATGGATATAGAGAGATAGGTCAATATGTAGATAGATAGATATAGAGAGATAGGTAAATATGTAGATAGATAGAAGATACAAAGATAGATAGATAGATAGATAGATAAATATATAGATAAATAGAGTCTTTTTTTTAGTCTTTAATTCTTTATTTCATAAACTTAGTACATTAAAAAATAAAATAATAAAAACACACTAAAATAAAAATTAATGGACATTAGATAAATAGATAGATAGATAATTTTTAATTCTTTATTTCGTAATCTTAGTACATTAAAAATAAAAATAAAATAAAAACATAAAAATTTAACGTTAAAATACAAATTGACTCATAATTAATCATTTCCATAATTTATCTTAAAAGAATCCTTTTTTTTTCAAAAGTAATTCTAGATTTAATACGTCATGGTCATTATTACAAATTTAAACTTCACCATACAGTTTCATAAATGTCTTTTCTACATCTTTTGCTAATGTTCCTGTCTTAAAAAAAACATTTTTTTTTTGCACAAAGTAAAATGAAATATTTAAGTAAGCTAAAAATAGTACATACGTTAAAGTAATTTAAAAGTAGTGATTAAACATCAACATTTTCAGGCAATTGCATATTAAAAGATTGCTTATTTTACTAGAAACCTTAAAGATTTTTTTAATGCATTATGAAAGGATATTTCAAACTGTTTGCATATTTGACTTATTAGTCCAAATATTTGCTCCATAAAAAAGAATGCAATATGATTTGATTAAATACAGCAATATATCTTCATTAAGAGAATTAAATCTTCTCAGTAAAACATTAAACATTCTCAAGAATTTATCTCTATACTTTTTTATATCTGATCCATCCTCTAAGTTTTTATTTAAAATAAAATCAAGATATTTGATCTCCAGTCTCGTATTTTGAAAAACTTTGAGAAGTTCTTATTTTAACAAAACCCTCCAAATTTATAGATTTTTTAAAAAAAAATTTTAACTGCATTTTTACTATAGTCAATACTGAAACATAAATCACTAAAAATATTTCTGCAGTATTTATTAGTTTCTAAAGACCACACACTGAGGGAGCTAATAAAACCAAATCATCTGCATACATTACTGTGTTCGACATGAATATTCCTATTTTGGTGCCTATTTTACTTTTTATAATCTCTTTTATGAAATCATTAATATAAATGTTAAATAATAACATCGACAAAATTCCACAGTCTTACACCATTCATTAGATATATTATCTTCATATTTAACACAGACATATTGATTACAATAAATGTTACCTAAAATATTATATTCAATATTCGGGATTTTCATTTTCTCTAATTTTTTTAAATAAAATTTGATGATTTACTTTATCAAACGCTTTTGATAGATCCAAAAAGGCGGCTATACAAATGATCCACTATTGTTGTTTCCCTTTCAAAACGAACAGCGCAGTTTCAGTTGAATATCTGGGTCCAAATTCATGTTGTCTGTTGTCTAATGCCACATAGGTCTCTATTATATTCAAAAGTCTATACTCAAGCAATTTAAAAAAAAAGACACCATGAGAGATCTATAGTTGTCCGAGTTTGTCCAGTCTCGATAATTATTTTTTATGACTGGTGTAATCAACTCCTTTAGGCAATCCTTCAGGTTTGTAATTATGCATTAAACATGCATTCATTAACTTAGCTATAATTTTTTCTAATCTTGCAGTTTCATATTTAAATGATAAAGAAGTATTCCATCAGGACCAATTGTAGGTTTCATTTAATTAATAAATTCTCTGATTTTTATAGCATTAAACATTTCATAAGCTTCCGTCCAGGAAACACATTTATGTAAATTACTAATTTTCGAGTTAGAGAAGTCGTCATCAAGAACACTTCTAAATTTACAAGAGAATTTTTTTGCGATTTTCTTTCGTCTGTTTCATCATGTTTTTTGATGTAAATTTTTTTTTACGTTTTTCTTTCTTTACTAATTATATTCCAAAACTTTTTCATGTTTTTATTATTGAAACTATTTATAAGTTTATCATTTCTTATTGAATTTTCATAATATCTACACTGTTTGGCCACAAACTTGAATTTAGCTCATGTTACACATATTAATATCTTCACCATTTTGTTTTTCCCGTTTATTTTCTATTCATTAAATCTTAAGTTCGCTTCTTTATGCAATTTATTAAAATTAACCTTTCATCCACGTAAGCATTTTTTACTCTTTTGCAATCTACAAAAAAATTTTCACTTCCTATTTGTAGTACATTGCAAATATTTTTATACCATACATGTATCATATCCAGATGTTTCTTATTTTACAGTTATATTTGTTACAATAGGTTATTTAATTTTTTATAAAATTTTAATCATAGATAGACAGATTGATAGATAGATAGATAGATAGATAGACAGATAGATATATAAATATATATATATATATATATATATATATATATATATATATATATATATATATATATATATATATATATATATATATATATATATATATATATATATATATATATATATATATATATATATATGCAAAGAGAGAGAGAGAGATAAGTAGATAAATATGTTTTAGACTTCAATTCTTTATTCGTAAACATCGTACATAAAAATGGTTAAAAAAGACATTAAAAATACATAGTAAAAACAAAAAATAAATAAATTTATCTAAGAGGATCCTCTCTAATTTGAACATAAAAAATTCTAGCCTTTAGAGCATCCAAATAATTCCTAAGAACATCCAAAACTCCATAAACCCGATTAAAAATCGTTTCAATATCCTTAACCAGAAGTCCGATTAATTTTTTCAACAAATGAGCAAGGTCTAAAAACTAACCTAAAAGTTGTACATATTTTTAGAAGTTTTAACATCAAACCACCTATTTGATTGCATATTTCATGGTTAATTGTCCTACTTGATATATTACATATTTTTTTAAGCACTTTCTGATAACCTATGGTAAATTGATTTAGAATTTGACAGCTGTTTTTCAAACTTGTTCACAAATCTGCTCCCTAAAAAGGTGTATAATAAGATTAATCAGAAATAATAAAATATCCCAATTCAAGGATTAAAATCTTCCTAAAATTACATTAAATTTACTAAAAAAATTTATTCTGTAGCTCTCTGAATATAGGATTTCGCTTCTAAATAC